>JADBJO010013668.1:0-25000 GCA_016801955.1 Conus betulinus
GCTTTGAAGGACTTTGAAGAAATCCTGTGGAACACAGGATCGTTTGGCGTTTACCGATGGATGGGTGTTGGTGATATAGTACTCTCTCTCTCTGTCTGTGTGCGTGCGAGCGTGCGCGCGCACACGCATGCATGCACTTTTTCGTCTTCTCTTTCACTACCTTTTCCCCTCGTTTCATTTATTTATTTCATTTCTTTTTCATTCATTTTAAGAGGGGTAGGTATGCAGGTGGGACTCTCGGAGGAGCAGGTGGAAAAAGTAAGGGATGAACTGTGCAGTTTCCGGTTAATGGTTGAGTGTTACGACCTCACAGCGAAAGCTTTTCGGGACATGTTCTTTCGCGGTAGTCTTTGAGTTACCGGTTTTTCAGCTTCAGTAACTAATAGCTCCTCCGACTCAGAACTCGAAACTCTCTGCCAGCAACTTTCTGTTTCCTGTCACTCCATCTGACTCTGCCTTTTTCTTTCTTTTTTTGTTTCTTTCTTCCTTTTTTTATTTTTTTTAAAAATGCAAATTCATATTCGTGTCTATCTTCACTGGGCTTCTGTCTGTCGTTTACTGTTTTTTTTTCCCCCTTGTTGCTGTCGACCAGTTTCCTCTCTTTGGGCTGGAAACTCTTTTACACTTTTTATTTTGTCACAGTTTTCTTCATGGTAATCTGGCAACTAGTACAAATCGCAAAAACGCATATATATATATATATATATATATATATATATATATATATATATATATATATATATATATATATATATATGTATATATAGATCGACAGATATGTAGTAAACATAAAATGAAAGTGTCGATGCACCACACATAAGTGTATGAGCGAACCCAGGCGATTTGTATGAAAAAGCTGAAGCACACCAGCAAGCGAATGTCCATATGCGGAAATAAAAACCGAACAGACAGACAAACAAACAAACAAAACAACAACAACAAAAGAAACCCACGCTGACAATGCTTGGTGAGTGTGAGTCCGTTTCAGAGAAAAGTCAGTGAGGGAAAAGTCAGGAGGATGGAGGCCCTTCTGCTGAAAAAAGGGGGGAAAAAAAAAGAAAAGAAAAGAAAGCAAGACAAAAAAAAAAAAAAAATCAACCCCCCCCCCCCCCCCCCCCATTCATTTAGCAGAATGGACATCGGCTGTCCGTTGTGCTGAGTCTGTTTGTCCAGATGGTATTTGTTCTTTGGGTTGTATCTTTTAAACAGTTGTTCATTATTCTTATAATTTCTTCTATTTTTTTTTTGGGTGGGGGGGGGGGGGGGGGGGGGGGGGAGATGTGGGGATGGGGAGTGGAGACCTTAATAGGAATGGATGGAGTTGTCACCACGGCCAGGTCTTCTCCGCCATAAGGATGTCAACAAGCTAATTGTTTTTGTTGCCTGTATGTTTTACAGGATGTGACCTTTTAAACAGGATGCGACCTTTTTAAGAATGCGACCTTTTTAACAGGATGTGACCTTTTTTTTTTAGTTTCCTTAGAACGTGACATTGTTTTTTCTGAGTTTAACACCCCTTAAAAAAAAAAAGGTTCGGGTTGGTCGACGTGGGCTCTGCTGAAAATGAAAAGCTAGACAAGCATGAAACAGCAGAAAGAGGAAGTAGAGGGATGGGGGTGTAACACTGAAGTGAGAGGAGAGTCAGCGAATCACACGATTTGCGTGTTATTTTTTGGTTAGAGAGAAAAGGGGCGACAGCTGTGATGGATGGAGGTGGACCGTGCGTGCACCTTTTTCTCCTGTGTTTCCGTCTCAGTGTCCCCCGTGTCTGTTCCTTTGATCTGGCTTTGTCAGTCTGTTGTAACCCCCTGTCCCCCCCTTTTCTCTGTCTGTGTCTCTCTCGCTCTGTGCCTCTGTCTGTCTGTCTTATTGTCTGTCTTATTGTCTGTCTCTTTGTGTGTCTCTCTGTCTGTCTGTCTGCCTGCCTCTCTCTCTGTCTGTCTGTCTCTGTCTGTCTCTCGATCTGTTTCTCTTTCTGTCTGTCTGTCTGTCTCTCTGTCTCTGTCTGTCTGTCTGTGTCTCACTGTTTCTCAGTCTCTCTCGCTCAGTCTGTCCACCTGTCTGTCTCTTTCTCTCACTCTTTCTCTGTCTCTTCCTGCCTGCGTGCATCCATGCCTCTGTCTGTCTGTCTGTCTGTCTATCTGTCTCTCTGTCTCTGTCTCTCTCTCTCTCTCTCTCTCTCTCTCTCTGTTTCTCTGTCCCTCTTGCTCAGCTGTCTGTCTTCCAGTCTGCCTCTTTCTGACTCTTTCTCTGTCTCTTTTCTTGTCTCTGTCTCTGTCTGCCTGCCTGCTTGCCTCTCTGTCTGTCCGTCTGTCTGTCTGTCTGTCTGTCTCTCTCTGCGAGCTTGTAAACGTGTGTGTGTGTGTGTGTGTGTGTGTGTGTGTGTGTGTGTGTGTGTGTGTGTGTGTGTGTGTGTGTGTGTTGTCAGTACAACTTTGAGTTAGTCTGACAATAAATTGGTTTCAGTCAGTGTGTGTGTGTATGTGTGTGTGTGTGTGTGTGTGTGTGTGTGTGTGTGTGTGTGTGTGTGGTGTGTGATATCATATCAGTTTGTTCGTTTGTTTTGTTGTATGTTTTCGGCCAAGGTTTGGGTGTGAAGACATTGGGTTAAGTTCACATGTTTCCCCTGCAGTATTTACACCAAATGCAGACGTCAGATCAGGTGTGTGGTTTTTAGCCTTGGATACGTCCAATCCATCTTTTTCTTGTGCCGTGTGTGTGCATGTGTCTCTGTCTGTCTGTCTGTGTCTGTCGTGTCTGTCCGTCCGTCCGTCCGTCTGTTTGTCTCCCTTTTTTATGTTTCTCTCTCTCTCTCTCTCTCTCTCTCTCTCTCTCTCTCTCTCTCTCTCTCTCTCCCTCCCTCCCTCCCTCCCTCCCTCCCTTCCTCCCCTCACTGTCTTTCCTCTCTCTCGTTGTTTTATTCTGCTACAGATCATTACGTGTGCGTACGTGTGTGTGCGCGCGCTCTTGTGTGTGTGTGTGTGTGTGTGTGTGTGTGTGTGTGTGTGTGTGTGTGTGTGTGTGTGTGTGTGTGTGTGTGTGCGTGCGTGTGCGCGCGCAGCGTATTAACAGATAAACTTTTAAATTACTCCACAAGATGACTCATACATTTAATTATTTCTCCTGGAAAAAAAATTGAAATCAAGAGAGAGAGAGAGAGAGAGAGAGAGAGAGAGAGAGAGAGATGTGAGGGGTGGTAGTGGTTGCAGAATTTCTGCAACACATCCATGCATGCACAACGTATCGACAGATTAATACACACACTCAAGCTCACTCGTACGGGCCGGCACACATACCCTCTACTCCCACCCTCCCACACACACACACACACACACACACGCACGCACGCACGCACGCACGCGCGCACACACACACACACACACACACACACACACACACACACACACACACACACACGCACACACACACACACACACGCACGCACCCCTGGTTAACGCATTGGGCTCCTGTGTATGCAAAATCTCGAAAGGTTATCGAGCAATTTTTTTTTTTTTCAAAAGACGCACCACCCCCCACCTCCCCCTTTCCTCTTTCTCCCTCTTCCTTCCATATCCTCCACCCTCCACCCTCGCCTTCATCCACTCCCTCCGTTGTCACACCCTCAGCCACCCTAAGTTCTCTCCCTTTCCTGGAGTCACCAAGTCAATGCATCCGGCATTATGTGACATGTGTTTGATGCCGGGAACTGGGGGTCTTCAGACACAGAGTTCTTTGTAGGATTGCTGCAGGTGTAGCATCTAGCAGGTGAGGAGAGAGTGTGACAGCTGAGTAGGATTGCTGCAGGTGTAGCATTAGCAGGTAGGTAGAGTGTGACAGCTGAGCGGGATTGCTGCAGGTGTAGCTACTAGCAGGTAAGGAGAGTGTGGACAGCTGAGTAGGATTGCAGGCAGGTGTAGCATCTAGCAGGTGAGGAGAGTGTGACAGCTGAGTATGATTGCTGCAGGTGTAGCATTTAGCAGGTAGGTAGAGTGTGACAGCTGAGCGGGATTGCTGCAGGTGTAGCATTTAGCAGGTAGGTAGAGTGTGACAGCTGAGTAGGATTGTTGCAGGTGTAGCATCTAGCAGGTAGAGGAGAGTGTGACAGCTGAGTAGGGATTGCTGCAGGTGTAGCATCTAGCAGGTAAGGAGAGTGTGGAAACTGAGTAGAATTGCTGCAGGTGTAGCATCTAGCAGGTTGGTATAGTGTGACAGCTGAGTAGGACTGCTGCGGGTGTAGCATCCAGCAGGTAAGGAGAGTGTGGACAACTGAGTAGGACTGCTGCAGGTGTAGCATCTGGCAGGTAAGGAGAGTGTGACAGCTGAGTAGGATTGTTACAGGTGTAGCATCTAGCAGGTAAGGAGAGTGTGACAGCTGAGTAGGATTGCTGCAGGTGTAGCGGCTACAGCAGACAGCTGGACGATGTGTTCAGTATGTTTGCTAGAGGTGTAAAATTTTGGAATGTGACACAATATGATAATGTTAAATCACAGGGTGTACGAAGTTTTCGACATGTTTGATAGGTAGTAGAGTGTACACTACTGGGTTGTGTATAAGGTGTCACCCTGTTGGATAACTACTGGATAATGTTCAACCACAGGTGTATAAGGTAGTCACTGTGCTGTAGGTGTAAAAGGTTGGTAGAGTGTGACACTACTGGATAATGTTCAACCACAGGTGTATAAGGTAGTCACTGTGCTGTAGGTATAAAAGGTTTGGTAGAGTGTGACACTATTGCATAATGTATGATCATGCGTTTGAAAAGGGAGAGGCGGGGGGGGGGGGGGGGAGAGAGTTGGATCAATATCTTCATTGTATAACGTTTCTATCTGTGTCCTTCAAACGGTGGTACAACGTATGAAAACCCGTGGGTCGGAAGGGCATTGGCACTGAGAGTGGGTATGAGTGTGTGTGTGTGTGTGTGTGTGTGTGTGTGTGTGTGTGTGTGTGTGTGTGTGTGTGTGTGTGTGTGTTTGTTTGTTAATGTGTCTGTGTATGTGTGTGCGTGTGCGTGTGTGTGTGCGAGTGCATGCGCGCGCGTGTGTGCGTGTGTACAGAGACCTTATAAATCACAATTCAGCGTTGTCTTGTGGTAAAGACCTCAGAATATGCCTGACAGAACAAACCTTACTTCGCGTCATCACAACCAGGCGTGTTGTTTGGCCCGCTACATACATGTTTACAGCTTTTGTCACTTGAAATAGGTCCAACAAAAGTAAGTGAATAAACAAGCAGAACGGGAGGAGACAGTAATATATATATTTCGTGTAAACGGAGAAGATATGAAAAAAAAAAAAACACCCCACAAACAGGCTAGATATAAAGTGATAAAAGTTAAGTTGGAAAATGGACATCCTGAAGTGTGTGTGTGTGTGTGTGTGTGTGTGTGTGTGTGTGTGTGTGTGTGTGTGTGTGTGCATGCATGCTTGCGTGCGTGCGTGCGTGTGCATGTGTGTGTGTGACACTGTGTGTGTGTGTGTGTGTGTGTGTGTGTGTGTGTGTGTGTGTGTGTGTGTGTGTGTGTGTGTGTGAGAGAGAGAGGGAGAGAGAGACAGAGAGAGGTGGTGGTGGGAATTGCCATACTTTTGATTCTTTCCTTTTTGTAAAAAATTATCCTCTCGAACTTTATTTCTTCGCTCTTCTTTATCTTTCCTTTGTTTGTCTTTCTTTTTTTCCCTCATTATTTTTCTCTCTTTTCTTCTCTTTCCATCTGTTTGTTTGCCGATCTGTCCTGAGCCTTTCTTCTGTCCTCTCGTTGGTCGGTCTGTTTGTTCCATGCTTTCTTCCGTGTCCTTCTCTCTCGCACTTGTACTTCATGTTTTTTTTTCTACTTCTCTTTAATTTGAACGTATTCCCCTCTGACTGTTTCTCGTATCATGCATCTGTCTGTACGTCTGTCTGTGTGTTTCTGTCACTTTGTCCCGCCCCTCTCTCCCCCCCTTTCTCTCTCTCTCTCTCTCTCTCTCTCTCTCTCTCTCTCTCTCTCTCTCTCTCTGATTACTTACATACACGCTTGTGAGCGTGTGCTGGTATACGTGCGCTGGAAGAATTAGGCACAGTGTGTAGGAGTGGGCGAATGATGTGTGTGTGTGCGTGCGTGCGTGTGTGTGTGTGTGTGTGTGTGTGTGTGTGTGTGTGTGTGTGTGTGTGTGTGTGTGTGTGTGTGTGCGTGCTTGCTTCTTTTCTAATTATATATCTCTCTCTCTCTCTCTCTCTCTCTCTCTCTCTGAAACACAAAAATCCCGCCTCCTCCCTTTCTCTCTGCATCTCTCCAGTGCACCCCTTTCCCCCCTCCCTCTCTTTCTCCAGTGCACCAACCGCCCCGCCCCCTCTGTCTCTGTCTCAGTCTCTGTCAAATCTCTCTCTCTCTCTCTCTCTCTCTATCTCTCTCTCTCTCTCTCTGTTGCAGTCCACCAAAATCGAAATGTTCTCCGACTAAACGGATTGTTGATAGTACCGACAGTGCACTAAATCGGATTGTTCCTTGCTGAATAGTTTTCTCCGTTTGTTGACGTCGTTCAGCGCACTAGAAATCGAAATGTTTTCTGTGTGCTAATTTTTTTTCTTCTTTTTTCTGGCATTGTTGACATCCCTTATTTAGCGTTCTTAAGATCTGCCGTGTGGGCACGTTCCTTCGCCACTTTGCAGTAGAAAGGGAGATAAGCTGTGTGCGCGATAAGCGCCCCTGTCTGAGAGCTTCACAAGTCGACAAAAGGCGATGTGATTAATCACATCCCAAAGAGAGCTTTCATCTTCCACTGACAGAAGAGCTTATTGGACAGAAGCATTGGCGATTGTGAGCTGGCACTTTCTGATCCTTGTGTGGATATGGAATGCTGTATGCTACTATAATAGTGGGGGCCGGAATAGCTCAGTTGGGTAGAACGCCGGACTCGTGATCCTGGGATTGCGGGTTCGAGTTTCGGTACAGGGGGATTTTTTCCCTCGGGGTTAACATTGGTTCTGACTCCCATTTCCCATACAGTCCTTCGAATGAGACTGTAAACCCGAGGTTCCGTGTGTGAACGCACGCACAACATCTTGCACACACGTAAAATCCCATCACCAACTTTCGGAAGAGAAGGCCAGTTTGGCCGTTGGTATGGTTGACACGTTACACATAGCATGCACCTTCCCCGAAGATGGAGTATGGCTGCCTTAATGGCGGTTTAAAAAAGCGGTCATACACACAAAATTCCACTGCCTGTCTATACAGGCAGTGTCCGCAGGAGTATCAGCCTGCGTACGCAGAAAGAAAGAAATGCTACAGTAATAGTGAGTTCAACGACAGAACGACAACAGAACGGGAAAAAATATATGTGGATGTATGGAACACTATCATGGGAATAGTATGTTCTCAGGTGCGCGCGCGCGCGTGCGCTCGCACACAAACACACACTACTCACACACACACACACACACATACACACACGCACGCACGCACACACACACACACACACACACACACACACACACACACACACACACACACACACACACACACACACACACACACGCAAACACGCATGCATGCGCACACACAGACACACACAAGCACGCAGACAGACAGACAGACAGACAGACACAGGCACACGCGCGCGCGCGCGCACACACACACACACACACACACACACACACACAGAGTTTACAAAAAAAAAAAAAACCCAAAAACGCACACACACAGCAGGGTACGGGTTAAGTTACACGTTTTCTTGAAAGCTGGCAGTTTGCAGATGGCGATCGATGCACGTGCCTCGTGTTATGTGATGGGTAGATGGAGGTTAACGTGTAGTTAGGCTGATCTTTTTGCTGGGGGGGGGGCCGGGGGGGGGGGGGGGAGACAGACAACAAGCGTAGAGGAGGAGTGGTGGTGGGGGGGTGTGTGGATGGGGATAAATCGAAACCCTGTCATTGTGCGGTGATGCATTTGGCAGGAAAGTAAGCAAACCTGATTGATTTATTCACAGTTATGTTCATTGATTAGTGGATTGTTTTCTTGATTCTTCTGCGTTATTTGTTAACTTTTTTTTTTATTAAGAAAAATGTAGCAAATGCCTATACATTTTCCCGGGCATCTGCTATGAAAACGTGGTTTTATTTTGTCAGTTTTGTTGTATATGTTATTTTCTGTATTCTTGTGTCTTAATTTCTTGGCTTTTCTTTCTTTCTTCTTATTTTTTTGTGTGTTTTGTTTAAGTATCGCATTAGTTTCACAAGGGTAGGGGACCTGGATGAAGATAAGGCTCTGTCTACCAATTATTAGACGGTACTATTTTTCATGTACTTGGGAACTAGAGTAATGGCCGAACGTAGTCAGACTCCATTTCCCTTTTGACCTCTGACCTCGAAAGACAGCATCTATCCTGTTTCCGCCGAAGGATGAAGTGGATTGTGCACAGGAAGAAGCTGGATTAAAACCTGCCTTGTTTCCACTTCGTCTGTGTTCTTGCTCTCTGTCTCTTTTAGTCCTAGACACTGATAGATAGATAGATAGATAGATAGATAGATAGATAGATAGATAGATAGATAGATAGATAGATGATAGATAGATAGATAGATAGATAGATAGATAGATAGATAGATAGATATATATATATAGAGAGAGAGAGAGATCTGTAAGGTTAGATAGATAGATAGACAAAACAAGACGGGAGAGAGAGAGACGAGAGAGAGAGAGAGAGAGAGAGAGAGAGAGGAGAGAGAGAGAGAGAGAGAGAGAGAGAGAGAGAGAGAAGTCGGGCTACATGATTCATTGGACTCTGTAAACTCCGTGCGATTGGTAGTTTTGGAATTGCTATGATTTACCGCACACAACCCTATGAAGAGACACACACTTGACTTTGGTTTCTGAGTTTTTATATGCCTCAGAAAAAAAAAAATCGACATTTAAAAAAAAAACCGGTTACTAACCACAACAACAAGGGAAGGAACTCTTAAACCCGAGTTACAAAGACAAGGGAAAAGAACTCTCATTTAAAAGGAGCTTGAATAAAGTCAGTTCGGAGAGCTCTGATGAAGTCGCTACAGTGGAAACAGCCGTCAGCATTCACGTGCTTGGAACAGCCACTCGGCTGCTGGCAGAGCCAGGCGAGGCAGGGGAGAGAAGCGATAGTAGAGGGAAAGAGAAGGTTGGATGTTTTAATTAATGGAGTGGGGTTGTGAGAGCCAGCCAAGGCAGTTTGTTTTAATTCTGTTAATTTGACAGAAGTCGAATCATGAGAACAGGGCCATTTGGAAAGAAAATACCAATACATTAGCTGAAAAGAAAAACACCAACATATTAGCAGGAAAGAAACACCAGTATATGAGCAGGACAGAAACACCAATATATGAGCAGGAAAGAAACACCAATATATGAGCTGGAAAAAAATACAGTAGTATTGTAGCTGGAAAGAAACACCAATATATTTGCAGGAAAGAAACACCAATACATTAGCTGGAAAGAAATTCACGCATAGTAGCTGGGAAGTAGCTGGAAAGAAATACCAAAATATTGGCTGGAAAGAAATACAAGTGTATTGACTGGAAAGAAACATCCAATATATTAGCAGGAAAGAAACACCAATATATGAGCTGGGAAGGCATACAAATATATAAGCTCGAAAGAAATACCAATACATTAGCTGGAAAGAAAAACCAGTATATCAGCTGGAAAGAATACCAGTATACTAGCTGGAAAGAAATACCAGTATATTAGCTGGAAAGAAATACCAATACATTAGCTGGAATTAGCTGGAAAAAACCAATATATTAGCTGGAAAGAAACACCAATATATGAACTGGGAAGAAATAGAAATATATTAGCTGGAAAGAAACACCAATATGTTAGCTGGAAAGAAATACCAGTAAATTAACTGGAAAGAAATACCAGTATATTACCAGTAAAGAAAGAAATACCAGTATATTAGCAGGAAAGAAACACCAATATATCAGCTGGAAAGAAATACCAGTATATCAGCTGGGAAGAAATACCAGTGTATTAGCTGGGAAGAAACATCAGTATCTTAGCTGGAAAGTATCACCAGTATCTTAGTGGAATCTTTGATACTAAGATAGTAAGATTTCCTAGCGCTGAGTGGCTGTATGTTTTGACGCCGAATTTAGATAAACAGAAATCTTTTATTTCGCACTGAAACTTTTATGGCTCCGCCCTCATCCCAGTCTGAGTCAATCAGTACAAGAAATGAGAGAGAGAGAGAGAGAGAGAGAGAGAGAGAGAGAGAGAGAGAGAGAGAGAGTGTGGGGGGACAGTTTAACTAGACGCAACAGCTGTAGATATTCATTACATAAATGTGTACTCTGAGAGAGAAAGATTGGCACACACACTCACACACACACGTGCGCGCGCACACATACACACTCACACACACACACACACACGCGTGCGCGCACGCGCACACACATACACACACACACACACACACACACACACACACACACACACACACACACACCACACACACACCACATAATCTATCTCCCTCCCCTTTCTCCTCCCTCCCTTTCCCTTTCTGTCTCTCACTCCCTGCTCTCTGTCTGTCTGTCTGTCTCTGTCTCTGTCTGTCACTCTGTCTATGTCTGTCTGTTTCTCTCACACACGCATACACACATTCACACACAAACGCACACACACACACACACACACACACACACACACACACACACACACACACACACACACACACACACAGAGTTCCAGCTGTCATGAAGGGCACAGTTCCTGTCAGTATCCTCTTAGACGTGATCAATAAAGCTGCGCACGTGAAACACTCCATCATCCGCTGTGTCAGTACAAACCAGTGTGGTCATGGTGACCTTCCCCTCCATAACTCTCTCTGTGTGTGTGTGTGTGTGTGTGTGTGTGTGTGTGTGTGTGTTTAGTTTGCGTGCGTCCATGCGTGTGTGGGGCGGGGGGGGGGGGGGGGGGGGGGGGGGGGGGGAATAGGGTGTGTGTGTCTGTGTGCGTGCGCGCGCGCGTGTGTGTGTGTGTGTGTGTGCTACCGCTCACGTGCGTGTGATTTTGTGTGTGTGTGTGTGTGTGTGTGTGTGTGTGTGTGTGTGTGTGTGTGTGTGTGTGTGCGATGTGCGCGCGCGCGCGCGTGCGCATATGAGTGTGTGTGTATATGTGTGTGTGTGTGTGTGTGTGTGTGTGTGTGGTGTGTGTGTGTGTGTGTGTGTGTGTGTGTGTGTGTGTGTGTGTGTGAGAGGACGTGCGTGTATGTGTTCGTGTATGAGTGTATGTATGCGTGTGTGCATGCGTGCATGCGTATGTGTGTGAGTGTGTGTATATGTGTGTGTATATGTATGTATGTGCGCGTTTGTGTGTGTGTGCGTGTGTTTACACTCACATCCGCGCTACGCACGCACATGTCCAAACATACTGACACACACACACGCGTGCACACACAGAGACGCACATACACACACGCACGCAGACACACGCACGCACAGCACACACACACACACACACACACACACACACACACACACACACACACACACACACACACACACACACACACACGCGCGCGTCGCGCGCGCACACAAAACACACACACACACACACACTTGCACTCACTCACTCACTCACTCACTCACTCACACACACACGCGCGCGCGCGCGCACACACACACACACACACACACGCACGCACACACACACACCCACACACACACACACACACACACACACACACACACGCGCGCGCGCGCGCACACACACACACATGTAGTTTAGAGAAATGGAAACAGAGCTGTTAACCAAAAGTGAAAAAAAAAAGCTCAGAAATAGAATAAAACATCCTTTAGAAACAGCAAAATACTTCAAAGAAAGATGAAATCAACACTTTTGCTATTCTGTTGATTACCGAAACTGCCACGGCTATTTGAGTGCCTTGGACTGATAGCTTTGGGGGAGAAAAGGGTGGGGTGGGGGAGGGAAGGAAAGCAGGAGGCGAGGAGGTTGGGAGATGAGATAGTGAGCGTGTGTCGAGGTCAGTAATGTTAATTTCCCGGTAAGGAGAACCCACTTTGATGCCATGCATTTGCAAAACAACTGGAGAGCTTTTGACCTGGGTTGTTGCGTACTCAGAGCCATTGCACAGTTCGATTATAGACTTGGATCACACACCCACTCGTTGATCGTCACCGGTCTTCGATCACCAGAAGCTGCCTTGATTGAACGGTCGCAGATGATTGATTGTCAGACTTCCATCTTTCTCTCTGCAGAAGACGTTTGGTGAAGGGGGGAAGGGAAAGGAGTCTGGTGGAGGAATGCTTGAAAAGAGAAGGAAGGAATCCAGTGATGGGATTGAGAAAGGAGTAGGGGAGGGAGGAGGAGAGGAAGTGAGAGAAAGAGAGAGAGAGAGAGAGAGAGGGAGAGGGGGAGGAAGGTGGGATACTCATACGTCATATGTGCTTGCTGATAAGTGGGGCGTAGGTGGGAGAGAGAAGGGTAGGAGTGGAGAGAGGAGGTTGAGAGAGACAGGGAAAGGGAGAGAGGTCGGTGAGAATGAGCACACACACACACACACACACACACATGTGTATATCTATATCTACCTATCTATCTGTCGATCGATTTATCTGTCTGTCTATCTATCTATCTGCCCATTTCTGTATATATATATATATATATATATATATAATAATAAAATTCCAAGGATAAGTATCGGGCACCATTCCAGCAACTTACAGAGCAGCTAGGTGTTGCAATAACTGCAAGAAAAATATTGAATTAAACAAAGCTTGCTCTTATGTTTTAGATTGTAGAAATAGGGGGGTGATAAGCCTTCATATCTGCAGTGGTAGATAATTCTGCCTAACTGACAGTATGTGCTTGAGTGGGTGAATGGGGAATAATAAATGCTTCTCAAAATGAACCTTCTGCAAGCTTATAGTCTCCAAAAGCGGGAGACAATCTCCAATGGGGAGAAAGCTCACTAACATTTAACTCCTGGTATACCGGTATCTGACCAGGAGTTATTTGTTAGTGAGCTTTCTCCCCATTGGAGATTGTCTCCCGCTTTTGGAGACTATAAGCTTGCAGAAGGTTCATTTTGAGAGAAGCATTTATTATTCCCCATTCACCCACTCAAGCACATACTGTCAGGCAGAATTATCTACCACTCCAGATATGAAGGCTTATCACCTCCCTATTTCTACAATCTAAAACATAAGAGCAAGCTTTTGTTTATAATTCAATTCAAATTTGTTTATAATCAACATATATATATATATATATATATATATATATATATATATATATATATATAGGCACACACAAGCACACATACTTACACATACATTACGTGCTTGCTAATATGCTTGTATTCGCTAAGTATTCCCAGGAATACCTAGAGATATGTGCAAATACAGATGAACACGCATGTTCACACACACACACACACACACACACACACACACACACACACACACACACACACACACACACACGTGCATACACTGAAAACGCATACACATCGCACACATACACGTGCGTGTACACACACATGCACACTCACAGTCATGCACACGCAGAGACAGACAGACTTTGTCGCTCTTACACACACACACACACACACACACACACACACACACACACACACACACACACACACACACACACAAACACACACACGCACACACAGACGCGTGCGCGCACACACACACACGTGCGCACGCAAGCACACACAACCAAGGCACGTGTGCATGCACACACACACACACACACACACACACACACACACACACACACACACATGTGCTTTTGAGAAAGGAAAAGGGAAATGGAAAACTGTGCCAAAAACGCACACACACACACACACACACACACACACACACACACACACACACACACACACAAAAACAAAACAAAACAAAACAAAAAAACCCCAAACCCACCACCACCGCCAAGAACAAAAGAAAGTTGCAAAAATATTTTAAAAGAAAGATGGCATGAACTCCTTGCTGTTCTGATGATAAGCTACTCGCCATGGCTATTTGGGTATGGTGCGCAGACAGCTCAGGGAGAGAAATGGGTGGGATTACGGATGGAAGGAAAGTAGGAGGGGGGGGGGGGGGGGGGGGGGGGGAAGATCAGAGGAGGGGAGGAAGAAGATAGTGAGCGCGTGTTGAGGTCAGGATGTTGATTTCGCGGTAAGCAGAACTCACTTTGATGTTTCGCATCAGCAAACAGATGCGAGAGTGTATGACATATCTTGTTGCAATGGGGATCATTCATACACTCGCTCATTGATCATAGCTCTGGGAGAGAAGTGTGTGTGTGTGTGTGTGTGAGGGGGGGGGGGGGGGGGGGTGGGTGGGTGTGGGATGGAAGGAAAGCGCAAGGTGAGGGAAGATTGGAAGGGGGGGGGGGGGGGGGGGGAGGAGGTGGTGAGCGTGTGTTCAGGTCAGAGATAGTTCATTTTCCTGGTAAAACAGAACTCACTTTGATGATTCGCCTTTGCGAACAGCTGGAGAGCTTTTTGATTCACGCTGCTGCATATGCAGAGTCGCCTGACAGTTTGATGTGCACTGGGGTCATTCACTCAACTCACACGTTGATCGTGGCCCTGTTCAATCCCCAGAACTGCTTTGGTCGAACGGTGCTCGCTGCTGTTGCAAAGGCAGACTGTCGTCTTTCTCTGTGCAGAGGATGTGTGGTGTGGGATGCAGGGAAAGCGGTCTGAGGAAGGAATCGGAGAAAGGAGAAATGAAGGAAGGGAGGACAGTGAGGGCGAAGTGGGGAGCGAAGAGAGAGAGAGAGAGGAAGTGAGAAAGAGTGAAGAGGATGAGGGAGAGACAGAGAGAGAGGGAGAGGGAGAGATGGGGGTGGGATGCACATACATGTATAGTGTATGAATGCTGCTGATAAGAGGAGTGTAGGTGGGAGAGAGGGGGGAGGGGAAGGAGTGAGGTTGGTGAGAATAAGCAGCTAGCACGCACGCACACACACACACACACACACACACACACAGACACACACAGACACAGACACACACACATGCGCGTGCACACGCGCACACACACACATGCGCGCACATGCGCGCGCGCGCACACACTCACACACACACACACACACACATGTATAGCTGTATATCTACCTCTGTCTCTATCTACGCATCTATCTATCAGTTTATCTACCTATCTGTCTATCATTGCATATATAGACACCCCCCCCCCTACACACACACTTTCACATACGTACGTGCTTGTTAGTATGCTTGTATGAGCACACAATCTATGGAGATGTGCGCATATACAGATGAGTATGCAAGTATGCACGTTCACACACATACACACACACACATGCGCGCGCGCGCGTACGCACACACACACACACACACACACACACACACACACACACACACACACACACACACACACTTGTGCTTTGGAGAAAGCGAAATAGAGCTGTCTACTGGAAATACGAAAAAAACCCCATACGATAAAAAAATATCTCACAACTTCAAAAAAATGCTTCAAAAGAAACATGGAATGAATTCTTTGCTATTCTGATAATTACCGAAGCTGCCGCAGCTATTTGAGTGTGTTGCGCAGATAGCTTTGGGAGAGAAGATGGGGGATGGGGGGGGGGGGGGGGGGGTGGTGGTGGAAGGAAAGTGAGAGGTGGGGGAAGATTGGAGGGGGGAGGAGGAGGAGGCTAGTGAGCGCGTGCTGAGGTCAGGAATGTTAATTTCCCTGCAAGCACAGCTCACTTTAACGCCGCGCATGAGCAAAACAGTAACGACTTCAGTGGCTGCATACGCAGAGTCGTCGCCGCGCAGTTCGATATGAATTGGGATCACTCGCTCACTCGTTGATCGTGGCCGTCTTCAATCACCAGAGCTGCCTTGATTGAACGGTCACTGCCCCTTCATTGCCAAGCTTTCATCTTTCTCTCTGCGGAAGACATATGGTGTGGGGAGAAAGGAAGGGAGCCGTGGGTGGGGGGTGGGGGGGGGGGGGGGGTGGGGTGGTGCGAAATGAATAAGAAAAAGAGAGGAGAAGGGAACGATAAAAGAAAGAAATGAGAGAGGGAAGTGGGGGTGTGACAGGGAGGGAAGGCTGAAGAGAGAGAGAGAGAGAGAGAGAGAGAGAGAGAGAGAGAGAGAGAGAGACTGATTCAGATTGCTGGCGGTATCACTCTCCCAGTTTCATGTTCTGTTTCTTCATCCCTTGACTATATTTGTCAGCAGCCAACATTTTTTTGCATATCCTCTTTTTCCCCTTCTCTCTCCTGATCTTTCATCTCTTTCTGGTTGTTTATCTGCTTGTCTACGAGGTGGGGCTTCGTATTCCTCTATATCACTTGTATAGCCGCAAATAACGAAACTTAACAAAATGCAGCATAATCATTCTGATTCTCTCTTCATTTAGTTTCTTGTTGCCCTGTTTTGAACATGTTCCAAATCTTGTCAAGATCTCAGAATTGAAGATGATGATGATGTTGATGATAATGATGATGGTGTTGATGACAAATGATGAGGGTGCTGATGACAATGATGAGGGTGATGATGATGATGATGATGATGATGATTCTGATAATGATCATATTGATACTGATAATAATGGATGTATTGATTCTTCAATAGTGGCATATCCAAAATAGTTAGTTTCAAACTGAAGTGACTGCGGGCAGAAATTCAAACAACAACTTAAAAGAAAATTACTCGGCCGCCGAACGAAAGAAACAAATTGCAAAGCAAACACGACGCGTTTCGACCTATATTCTTATCATTACTTTCATTTTAACCCGCATTGTCTCCTTCCCATCAGCCTCCTTTCCATGCCACATCTATTTTGCGCCCAGCTTGAAGACATAAGTGATTGCTCGTTCTTTATTTTCATTGTCTGGAATGTTGGTTGTCTTGCCTGAAGAAGGACAAAGAGGTCGAAACGCGTCGTGCTTGTCGTGTAATTTGTTTGTTTATTTCGTTCGGCGGCATAGCAGTAATTCGTTTCATAGGTTTATGTCCAAAATAATTCTTGGCGCGTAACGCTTCACTGTCACAGAGAAAAAGAAATATAGGCAAAAGATATCGTCAAAACATACCAGGCGCTTGTAACCAAGTCACAATGCACTTATTACCCCGAATCAAACCACCTCGTAACAAAGCCATTGTGGTGCGCGCGGGATGAAGGCATGCTCTTGCAGAGGGCTGCTAACAGCAGCGTGGGCAAGCTCAGTGTCCTCTGTGTCAGCTATGGCCAGCATGTGCAGTGAGAGTCGTGTTAGTGAGTTATTTCCCCTCACAGTATTAATATTTACTTATCCATATATCCATTCATTTGTTTACTTATCTATTTACCTATTCATTTCTTTGTTTACTTATCTGTTTACCTATTTATTTATTTTTACAGGATCCAGCTCGGGGCACTCCAGTCGCCACCGCAACCACCTAGACATGTCGGCCTCGGTTTGCCTCTCACTCTCCCGCCGCCATGACGCGAGGTGGCCCTAGGCATCCCACAAGGCATCCCGCAAGCCTACGTTGACTCACCTCCGGGCGGGAATCGGGCCACGCCGAACGTCACACCGCAGAGACATGCTGACGTCGGCCATACTGACGGTCCCGGCAATCGCACCGCTTCCGCTGGACCTTGGGTCAACGGAGTAGAACCGAGGACAAGATGAGAGAGAAGAAACGGCTTAAAGATAAACACTCGAGGGACACGGAGCAGAGAGAACCTCAGACTAAAGGGCGGGCAGATCAACAGCGGAAAAAAGCAAAGAGATAAAGGAGCAGCAGAACTATCAGTTAGAGACCAGTCAGGGCGGGAAACAGCCGCAGCACAGCCCGGTCAAAGGCAAACCACCGCAGAATCCGCTGTCCCGACAGCCCAGACAGGTGAAAGGCACGCCTCAAACCCCGCACGCCGGAGCGACCCCTGTGCTTCTCAGCGTGCGGAAAAGGGATTTAAACGTCGGATGGGGTAAGGCCCGCAACTCGCCCAAAAGAGACAGCCTGTACGCCCGGAGGTCGAGCTCTCCCAGGCTCTCTAACCCCGATGAGAGGAAGACTCGGGCTTCCAAGGACCAGCGGTCGCCCCTCAAGAGCCCAGACACGCTTGCTGCTGCCACTCCTAAAGCTGCAAGAGTTAGTTCCCCTGAAGCCCAGAACGAGGCAGGCAGCCCTCGGTATGAGAAACTGACCGTTGTTTCATGTCAACAGGAGAAGATGGTGCGAACACGGAACGGGGCGAAGACCCACGAACGAAAGTCGAAGAATCCAACTCTCACAAACTCTTCACCCTGTCCCAATCCCCAAATTTCCCCTTGTTCCGAAGCTTCAGACACCTCTTTCGCTTCTAACAAGCAGCGATGGAAGTCTGACGTCACCGGTCATGACGTCACGCAGGCCGGCGGGCCTCCGTGCCCCAGATCTCAGCGCCTCTCACAGGGTTTGCCCGCCACACGCTCCTCCTCCCGTTTGAAGGCCACGGCAAACAAAGGGGACACCTCCCCAGTGAGCGCTGGGGGCGTCGCTGACAACAAAGTGTTAAGGGATTCGAACCGCAGCGCCTTCGTGCGGCAAGGGACCGGAAGACGAGCGGTGGCAGGGGTCAAAGGGCAGAGGTCAAATGGGGCTTCAGGGAAAAGTGATGTAGCCATGAGCATCGCCAAAGGTAAGTCGGCTGTCTTTGGTGTTTGTTTGGGAGTTGTATTTGCTTTGGTTCAGTTGACGTGGTGTGGTGGTGTTGTTGTTGTCTACGTTGTCAATATAGCAGCAGCAGCAGCAGCAGCAGCAGCAGCAGCAGCAGCAGCAGCGATAGCAGCCGCAGGATCAAACAGCAGCAACGTCGTGGTGGTGGTGGTTGTAGTCGATGTAATTAAAGCACGCTTTGAAGATCAGTCGCGATCTAAAGGAGTAATTTCATTTCTGTTCTAGTCTCTTATGTTTTATATTCATAAAGGGTTTTTTCTTTAATCTGCATCGAATTCTTCTCTGTCTGTCTCTCTTTCACACACACACACACACACACACACACACACACACACACACACACACACACACACACACACACACACACACACACACACACACCACTCGTTTTCGTTTTCTTTTTTTTTTCTGCGAAACTTATGGTGTTTATTTATCATTCTTGCACCAGTAAAACCATCTTTCTTGGCAACATTTCTCAGTTTCCTCCATTTCATCATGAACCATGGTCATGGCCATCATCATCATCCCCATAAACATCCATACGCTCAACAACACGCGGCCAGTCAGTCCATCCCCTTGGTTGGGGATCCCTTCACTCTGTAAGTTGCGTACTACCAAAAAAAAAAAAAAAAAAAAAAAGTAGAAAGCCGTTTTTCTGTTACTACCTGCTGCCCAGACCAGACACAAAGTGAGCATTGTGAGAAAGAGGGTACTCCAACTCAAACACCACATATTCCACAAAAATTCCACACTGGCGAGTCTTCAGGGTGTCCATGCGGTACAGCCCCAATGACTGTGGAACGCTTTCTGGGCGGATTGTCCCGCATATATATATATAAAAAGCTTAGGAGCGGGAGACCTGGCCCACCACACACCGACGAGGGAGAAGCTCTGTGGATCTCTGGAGGGCCTCCGCCGTGCAGCAGCCTTCGTCAGTGCCTCTGGGGTTCCGAGTCTGAGTGTACGAAGAAGACACTTCGCTCTGTAGACGACTCTATTTCAGCAACATGACCTGCAGTGGAGTAAAGCATAGCTTGGAGTATCAGGCTGTATAGCATGAATTCTAACGTGCTTGGACTCAGGAAGAACAGAAATATACGGCTGAAGTGTAAATCAGGCCAAGAGGCACGGCTAAGAACCATTGGGTTTCTGTCTGAGGAGAACGGTTACGAGTGTGCATGCATTAATGTCCGCAGAATCCGTGGGAGGGGGGGCTTTCGAGAAACGCACAGTTTATTTCAGACACGGTGGGGAGGGGAGAGAAGAGAGGGGGGTGGAGGGGGGGGAGGGGAGGGCTGGGAGGGGAGGGGGGAGAGAGAGAGATGAGGGGGGGAATGGGGAGGTGGGAGGAGAGAGAGGGGAGAGGGAGGGAGAGAGAGAGAAGAGAGGGACACAGAGAGAGGACACACCACACACACACGCACACACTATACACACACACACACACACACGCGCGCCGCGCGCGCATACACATACACACACACACACCACACGGCGCGCGCGCGCACGCACACACACACACACACACACACACACACACACCCACACACTACACACAATATACAGAGAGAGAGAGAGAGAGAGAGAGAGCTAATATTAATTGTGCAAGTTTATAGCGCTTTTCACGAAAAAAACAAAAAATTTCGCCCCCCGCTTCAGAAGCCTGTGAATAGCTGCTGTGAGTGGTCGAGCTTTTAAAGCACATAGAAATATTGATTTGAAATGCTAAACAATGTCTGGACCGTAATCCTGTGCTTATCCTCCCCCCAACCCTCCCCGATTTCCCTCCCCAACCCTCACACTCTCTGCCATCCCCAGCTTTCCCTCTTCTCCGTCAAACCCGCAAATCCTGCCTTCGTCGCTTCTCAGACTTCTAATCAGTCAATGTTATCCCCAATCTTCAGCCCCTCACGTGTTCAATCCCCAACCTCCCAAACTCTCCACCCACCCCCTCTTCTCTGTTTTTTTTTTTTTTTCTTTTGAATTTGGGGGAATTTGAAAAACGATCAAAAATAGAAAAAAATTCTTCAGACCCATTGTATGGTTAAAATGGGCTGACAGACAGACGGAGGAAAAGAGGTGGGAGAGAGAGGAGGCTGGAGGGAAGGAGGGAAAGAGAAGGAGGAGAGGGGAGGGGGAGAAATGAGATAGATACACATAGAGACAGAGAGAAGGGGAGAGGAGAGGAGAGGAGAGAGGAGAGGAGAGAGAGAGAGAGAGGCGAGAGAGAGAGAGAAGGAGAGGAGAGGAGAGGAGGAGAGAGAGAGAGAGAGAGAGGTGGAGACGAGAGGAGAGAGAGATTAGGAGATGCAGATGCAGATGAAGACGTTTATTCGTAAAGGCCATAGCCCCGTAGAAGGGGGGTACATTAATGACAAATTGCGCAATTCATCAATGCGAACTCAATTTTAACAAACTTACCATTTGTTATCTTAACACGTCATTTCGCATTCTGAAAGCTTTACACAAATACAAAGCGAGCTGTTTGGTAGTGTTTCATTGATGATGCCATTAACAAACATGAAGAAACAAAGTTTTCGTAGATACTTTAAGTGGGATTAATTGCTGTCTGATAACTTGTAGTACAGGACAAGACAGAACAAAGTGAACTTCATTTTCATCATCTTTGGACAGAGCAGACATGTAAAAATTACGATAATTTAAAGGCCGATAACGGTTCGAATGTACACAGACATCCGATACACCGAATCTAAATTTAGTGACATAGATTTGATATGTATGTTAATCTGCATTGACAAGTACAGTTGGAATACAGTGCTAGGATTTAACACTCTGTAAACATCAAAACGGTGACTGTCTTCAATATGAGAATTCATCCTGACAGTCACATCAATTAACCTTTGCCGGAACAGACGACCAATAAAACTATTTATGCATAATTACACCTTTGATTCTCGAATTACACAAAGCCAAACCCAATCTATATTAGGACATCTACAGGCTTTATTCTCCTTTGGAATACAGGCGTAGGATGTGGAGCAAAACCGCATATTCAGTTCTGCTATTAACTCTGTTGTGGGGAGACTACAATTTATTTCCGCATTCACGAGAGAGAGACGAGAGGAGAGACTCAGTACAGCTTTAACATGGAGAGAGAGACGAGGAGAGAGGAGAGGAGAGAGAGAGGAGGAGGGCGGTAGGGCGGAATGTCGGGTATTCTTATTCTGCGCTCGAATTTTTTTTTGTTTGTTTGTTGTGTTTGTTGTTTGCGTCAGATCTTTAATCCTTTTACCACGATGAAACCCACAGTCTTCTTCATGGTCTTGACGGCTGCCCCAAAAGCTGCATCTGCAGCGCTGCAACCTCTGGCCAGGTTTTAAACAACAACAAACAACAACAACAACACCACACAACACCTAAAGACACAACACACACACACACACACACACGACAACACACTACACACAACACACACACACACATCACACACACAACACACACACACACACACACCACACACAGCGACACAACCAACAAAAAACAAATGAAACTTGAATGATTATTGCGGTCTTCTTTCTTGTAGGGTGTTGTCGGGTAGTGTGGAATTGCTATCTGTGGTTGACGTGCCTCTTCCCCCACCACCCCCCACACCCCTTCCCCGCTGCCCCCCCACTTCTCATTATCTGTTTTTTTCATTCTCGTCCGTTCCTCCTCGACTCTGATCGTCGTGTGGCAGGATGTCGTGACACGGTCACTCAAGCCCTGACTCCAGTGTTTTGGTTTTTGGACGGTTCCCCAGTCAGGCAACCAGAGCGGGAGAGAGAGAGAGAGAGAGGAGAGAGAGAGGGGGGGGGGGGGGGTGTTACAAATGGTGAAGAGACCCGATCCAAACTTTGCAGAGTGAATTGGACCATTTTTTTGACCGATGGATGCAGAGTGATTTCAATTCGATTTTTAAAAAAACAAACCAAAAAACAACAAAAACAAAACAAAACAAAAAACCAGATGCAGTTGCAGTTTTCAGGGTTAGACTGTTCAAAACGTACCTTACATACACAACCTTCCTTCACTCCCCCCTCCACCACTTTCCCCCGCCCCTCTTCCTACTACTCCCTCCCCACACCCCACAACAACCGTACCACCCCATCAGTTGCTAACCACAGTTACTTGGCAAAGAGAAGAGAGCGACGAGTGTAAAGTTGCGCGCGTGCAGTTAATGTTGCCAGCCCTACCAGACCATTTTTTCTCTCTCTCTCAAATGACATCACGGAGGTCTCCCTATTCACCCTACCTCCCTCCACCCCCCAAAACTCTCCATCCCGGTCATGCGGATCCCAGCGGTACCTCCCCCCCCTCTCCACCCTAAATTACACCCTCTGCCCTCCACCAACCATAAACCCCCCACCCTCTCCAGTCCTGTCCGCCCCGCCCCCCCCCCCCCCCCCAACCCCCCCCCACCCCAACCTGCCTTCCTCCAACTCCTGGCAGGTTCTCGCCCCCCCCCCCCTCCTGTCCTCTCACCACCCTCTTCTTTTGATCTCCAACGCTCTCCCACACGACTCTCTTTGGAAAGTGCTGTCAGCGGGGACGGGGGAAGGATGTGAGATGGGGGGTAAGGTGGGTGTGGCTGGTGGTGTGGTCGTGTGGGTGGAGGGTGGTGGTGGTCTCTCTGGCATGGAAGTGAGAGTTGAAGTAGAAGAAGAAGAGAGGTTGTCGGAGTTGAGCGTTTGTTGCGAAAGGAAAGGACTGATGTGGAATTTTTTTTTCTTTCGCTTCCTTGCGTATTCCTTTATCGATCTTTGCTCCCGAATGCACGTGCACATCCTGTGACCTTCACACACGCATACATTCTGTCACCCCCCCCCCCCCAAAAAAAAAAAAAAAAAAAAAAAAAACAATTCTGGAATGAAAGACATGCACACAGTCAGTGACCCGAGGACATACCTCACATCAATGTAACTCAAAGACATGCATACATCTGTAAGTCAAAGACATACATACAGCCTGTATCTCAAAGACATACATACAACCTATAACTAAAAAGGCATACATAACATCATGGACTCTCAAAGACATACATACATCATGTAACTCAAAGACATACATACATCCTGCAACTCAAAGACATACATACCTTCTGTAACTCAAAGACATACATACATTCTATAACTCAAAGACATACATACATCCCTGTACTCAAAGACATGCATACATTCTATAACTCAAAGACATACATACATCCTGTAACTCAAAGCGACATACATACATCATGCATTTCAAAGACCATACATACATCCTACACACATTCTGTTACTCAAAGACATACATACATCCTGTAACTCAAAGGCATACATTCATCCTGTAACTCTCAAAGGCATACATACATCCTATAACTCAAAGTCATGCAGATATCCTGTAACTCAAAGACATACATACATCGAGCAACTCTCAAAACAAACATACATACAACTTATGATATAAAGATATATATATATCTATATATATGTATGTGGCTATATACTATTTTTTTTTTCCCCCTGTAACTCAAAGACATGCATACATCCTGTAACTCAAAGACATGCATACATCTGTAATTCAAAGCCATGCATACATTCTGTAAATCAAACGACCATACATACACCTGTAAATCAAAGACATACATGCATCCAGTAAATCAAAGCCATACATACATCCTGTAACTCTCAAACACGTAGACATGGCTGTAAAACTCTCAAAAAGGCACACATACTGTAAATCTCAAAGACATACATACATCCTGTAACTCAGAGACATATATAATATCCTGTAACTCTCAAAGACATACATACATCCTGTAACTCAAAGACATACATGATATGTGTGTTCAAAAACAGAGATAGAACTAAAAAACAGTTTTGTTCACCAATTCCATTAAACTCCTGAATCAAAAACTGAACTTTCAATAAGGATCCGGTTTCAGAAAGCATGTTTTTATATATACATGTGTGTGTGTGTGGGTGTGTGTGTGTGTGTGTGGTGTGTGTGTGTGTGTGTGTGTGTGTGTGATCTTATTTGTGTGTTTTGAGTGGGTGGGTTGGTCGAGGGGTTATGTGTGATTCGTGATTCCTAATTTGTTTCTATGGCCACTCTTAATTTCTCTTTGGCAGATAATAAAAGTGTTCTTGCCTTGACTTGACTTAATATCTGTAACTCAAAGACATACATACCTCCTGTAACCTCAAAGACATACATACATCCTGTGTAACTCTAAAACCACTCATACATCCAGTAACTCTCAAAGACATATACATACAACTTTTTATTCAAAGGGGACACATATTATACACGGATTCTGTAACTCAGAGACATACAGCCTCGTAACTCAAAAGACATG
>JADBJO010013668.1:27500-35000 GCA_016801955.1 Conus betulinus
CTGTACTCTCCTCTCGGCTCTTCTCTGTCTGTCTGTATACCTGTCACTCTGGTCTCGGTCTATCTGCTGTGTCCTCTCTCTGTGTCTCTCGTCTATCTGTCGGTCTCTCTCCTTCCTCTCTCTCTCTCCTCATCCCGTCCCCTCCCCCCTTTCTGTTTCCCTTCTCTCCGCTTCAAAGAATGCAGTAATAATGATGTCCTGAGAATAGCCATTCCCCCCTAATGAATCCATGATGTTGTATAGAGTGAGTGAACTTTTATTCTTTTTTTTATATATATATAAATCCGTTTGGGGGCTACTCAGAGAAGCATTTTTTTTTTTTTAATTCTTTAGTTTAGAAAAAAAGGGATGAATCTATGAGTTGCATCTTGAGTGAGGGGGATCGATTTACGTTCGTAACGGGTGTCGAGTTTGGGGTTGATTTCGTTTTTTTTTTTTTTTTCCCCGCCTTCTCCTTCGTACCCCCTCCTCCTCCTCCTTTTCCCCTCCTTCCTTCTTTGAAGTTGTGGGGAGCGGCAGTTTAAACAAAACTTTGTAGTGTTCTGTTTATCGTGCTTGTGGTGCTGTGTGTGGTCTGTGTGTGTGATGTATTGTGTGTTGTGTGTGTTGTGTGTGTGATGTGTGTTGGTGGTGTCTGTGTTAGCGAGCGCGAGCGAGAGAGGTAGAGAGCGAGAGCGAAGGGATAGAGCGCGACAGGAGAGAGAGCGAACGTCTTGACTATTGTTAATATTCTAGAAGTACTGTGTAGGATCCTTTTCGAATCAGTTTGTGAAGAGTTTTTGTTCCCTCGCCCCTCTGTCCTGACCAATAGTTGTCTCCCAAGTGAGAGTGGACTGTATGGCGCGTAAACGGAAACAACTTTGAAGAAACAATTCAACGGCAGTTTGCGCCCACTTTGAAACCAGAAATATTGACTTACCCCTGTGCTTACATTGACCGTGCATGGACTTAGACTACTATGTGCTCAGAGTCAAGAATGTTGTTTATCTACCAGCAGGGAAGGCGAAGAGGCTGAAAACGTGTTGAGCCTGCGCTTGCAATTTGTTTGGTCAATTTTGTCTGCGGAGGAATATAAATAAGATTTTCTTTAAAATGAGTTTAGGTTAGTTTGGACGCAGGTAAATACCTTCCCGGTAATCCTGTAGTTGTTGTGTGTGTGGCGTGTGTGTGTGTTGGGTGTGTGTGGGGTGTGTGTGTGTGTGTGGTAGACCATCGGGTGCTGATGACGAGGATGACAGAATAGATAAAAACAATCACATTTGATGCGAGGAAAAGTATGTCAGAGTGTTTTAGTCGGCTGACATCACTAACAGGAGGGCAAAGAAGGGGAAAACTCATGGCGAAAGAAAATTGCCCCTGCCACTGTCAAAAGCAAAATCCCGTTTGACAGCTAAACTAAAAATATGCACAGATAACAAGAAGACCCAATCCAACAACAACCAATACAACCAACCAACCAATCCACAGCCAAAAAAGAATATGCTGTTGGTTGTTTATGTATAAGTACTGCAAATGAATAATGGTAGGTCAGGTTCCCCTTGAGATTCTATTTTAGCTTTAACGCTTCAAAAACTACAAGCTTCACACGGCTTCGCAACACACATACTGCGGGAAAAACCAATAGGTTTAAGCAAGTCAATACCGAACCCAACCACGTACTAAACAACAATACGACACCTACACAGAGAAATAAAGGAACCGAACCAGGAAAGATGCAACGCGTCAAATAAGTGGGGGAAGTAGAAAGGAAAAAAGGGGGGACAGGGGCAGGAGAAAAACAACTACGACAGTAGTGGACAGGCGGCAGGGAAGAAGAAAACAACCTGCGACCAGTCAGTGGAAGGGACAGGAGAAACAACTGCGACAGTCGGTGAGAGGGAAGGAGGAAAAAAACGGCGACACGGCAGAAGACGGTGTGGAGGAAACAGCTGCGAGACGTCAAGTGAACAGGGCCAGGAGCCCCCCCAAACACCGACTGCGACACAGTCGGTGGCAGGGGAAGGGAGACCCGCTGTGACCAGTAGTGATAAGGGCAGGAGAAACAGAGCTGTGTCAGTGAAAAGGGGCAGCAGAAAAACAGTTGTGCCCGTTCGTGGAAAGGGCGCAGCAAGAGCATAAAACAGTTGTGACAGTTAGTGAAAAGGCGCAGCAGAAACAGTTGTGACAGTTAGTGAAAGGGGCAGGAAGACAAGAAACAGCTTGTGACAGTTAGTGAAAGGGGCAGGAGAAACAGCACTGTGACAGTAGTGAAAGGGGCAGGGGCAGAAGAGAAACAGCTGCGGACAGTGGTGGAAGAAGGAGGAGAGAAACAGGGCGGCAGTCGATGGAACAGCTGCGTACAGTGGAAGGTGGTAACAGGGGAGGAGGAAGGAAGAAAAAGCCGCGTCAGGGAGCAGTAGAAGGGCAGGAGAAAAACGCTGGAGGTGGGAGGGGAGGAAGAAAAAGCCGCGCCGTTGTGCGAGGGAAATTCTTTTCTATTTTTTTCCCACCAGGAGACAGATAAAAGCTTCGGAAGTTTGGATGGAGCTGGGACAGTCAGTGCACCCTGGGACCATTGGGCTTTGGGCACAAGCTTCTTGGTAGTTTGTTGGATTGGAAAGAAAAATTTAATTGGTTGGGGGGTGGGTGTGACCGTCGGTGGAAGGGGAAGGAGACCCCGGAAACAGCTGGCGCACCACAGTCTGGTGGGTGGAAAGAGGAGGAACAGCTGCACACAGTCGATGGAAGGGGGCAGGAGAAAACCAGTTAGTGGAAGGGTCAGGAGAAAAAGCTGCGACAGTGAGTGGAAGAGGAAGGAGAAAAAGTTCCGACAGTCAGAGGAAGGAGCAGAAGAGAAGGCTGCGACTGTTCCGGTGGAAACGCCGGGAACAAACGCAAGGGACAGGAGCAAAAGCTGCGACGTCGGTGGAACGGGGTAGGAGAAAAACTTTTGAGGGCAGGGGACGGGGTTTGTGAGGGGGAGGGAGGGAGGGGGTGTGTTCGGATGTGTTCAGCGAAAAATGGGAGGTCTTTCTTGTTTGGCACAATGATGACGCCAACATCCCAGAACGGTTCCAATGCTAGGTTCTTCACAACCTTTCGTAGAAGCTCAATAAATTATTTGCCAACGAAGACAGCAACGGCGCGGGACATCCCTCCGTCAACTTCTCGCGCAGCTCAACCCATGTAGCCGTTCCGCAAAAAATCACCATACATGACAATCATGTTCCCGTGGCAGTGTTTCAGTTGGGAGAGGTGAACGTTGTAGGTCGGATCCTCCCCGTCAGCGTACTGTGGACCAGTACGGTGAGGGTTAGTTCCAGTGCCCCGATAGAGTGCAGCTGTCAAGGACTCCAGTGTCAGGGACTCCAATGTGTCAGGGACTCCAGTTGCTCCGTGCGATGGCCAGCGTTAGACTGTCCAGCTGTTGCTGGATTGGCTGGCTGCTGCTGTTCGGTTTGCTGCCGGAGTCTGACAGTCAGTCAGCCTGATGAGGAACGTATTCACCATGTGCAGCAGCAGCACGCATCTCTGTTTGTCATCGTCGTGGGCGACGTCTCTCACTGAGGAACCATCGCCAGTTAGGAAACACTCCGTGGACGGTTGAAGAGTTCTGTGTTCTCATGGTCATCTTTGCTTCAGAGCTGGCCAAATGTAGGATGGCTGCTTTTGGCTTTCTTCCCCTGCCGCTCCATGAGCTTTAGGAGGGAGGAGCTGTTGAACGAGCGTTTAAAAGTGCATTCTACGTTATACGAGCGCAGTGTCAATTCTGCATGCTGCATTAAACGTGAGTACATTCTGCGTCAGTTTGAACGCCGTATTAATACTGCAGTCTGCTCTCATGTGAGCACGGTATTAATACTCCATTATGCCTCATTGTAGAGCACAGTGTGGAATACTGCGTTTTGAGTCAATGTGAGCACAGTATTAATACGACATTCAGCGTCAATGTGAGTACAGATACAGTATCAGTGCAGCATTCTGGGTTAATGCAAGTACAATTTCACATCTTGCACCCTGCGTGAATGTGACCACGGCATCATTACTACATATTGCGTTGATGTGAACATCGTATTTATACTGCCCTACCGCGTTCACTGCGAGCACAATGTTAATACTTCGCTCAGCGTGAGTGTTAGCACAAGAATTTCGCCGCGAAATACTATAGTGTGGGATTCTGGCTGTCACAGCAGTTTGCTGGGTTTGCCTGTTCAATTTCTTTTTCTCTGGAATGTTCCATTTTGGCTGTCTGGGCTGGCGATCATGGACGTCACTCAAACGCCTTCCCAGCGGCCGTTAAACGGCACAATGCCTTTCATTGCCTTTCAGTACTTCCGCGCCTTTCCCCAACTTTTCCTGTTTTCTTTTTTTTTTTTCAACTATGTTTTCTGTGTGTTCTAGAATTTGTCTAACTTTGTCCTGCATTGTTTCACTCTCTTCCCCCTTACTTTTTCACCATCACTCGATTCTCTTTTTCTTCTTCTTTCTCTCTTCTTCTTCTTCTTCTTCTTCTAGTTCTGGTTCTTATTCTCTTCTTCTTCTTCTAGTTCTGGTTCTTCGGGTCTGGTTGTTGTTGTTGTTTTTGTTGTTGTTGTTATTGTTATTCTTCTTCTTCTTTCTTCCCATTCTTCTGTGTTTCCTCCTTCAATTTTTTCTTTTCCTTTTCCATCTGATGTACCGTTTCTGGCGCTTTCCCCACTTTTCTGACGTGACAGTTTACTTGGAGACATGGCTGGTTGGATAGGTAAGACGTCAATATGATAAACGGCGTGCAAGTTATACTGTTATCATCATGATCATCATCATCATCATGATCATGATCATGATCATGATGATCGTTCATCATCATGATTATGATCATCATCATCATCATTCTTCTCTTCTTGTTATGTTATTATTATTATTATTGCTACTATTATTATCATTATCATTATTGTTATTATTATCTCATCATCATCATCATCATCATCATCATCATATCATCATCATCACACCTCCTCCTCATCATTATTGTTATTATTGTCATTGAGACTTTAAGCGCTGTACAGTCCACACTCACGGGCCGCTACCTGGGTAGAGCCGACGCAACAGCTATTCAGTCGTTCACCGTGTCAGTTTCACAAAACTCACGTGGCTGACGTCAGTACTTGAGACTTTCAGTTGGAATGACTACTCATTTTAAACTAGTTGCAGGACTGCATCGTTAAACCACTACTTTACCTAATCGTGAAACGACTACTTATCCATCAAACATCTAATGACACCTCGCTGCGATCGATGCTCATCCTCTCTCTCACTTCCTTCCACCACACACAGTACACACGTGCAACACACACACACACACACACACACACACCACACACACACCAAACACACACACACACACACACACACTTCCACGCACGCACGCGCACGCACGCACGCACACACGCACACACACATACTCTCTTCTCTCTCTCTACCACACACACACACACACACACACAACACACACACACACACACACACACACACACAACACCACACCGTGTCTGTTTTGCCGGGAATAGAGGAGACGGAATGCGATCACTCCTCTGCCTGGTAGGATTGTACCAACATTTTCATTTTCCGATGAACACTCACGCGCGCTCAAAAACCCTTTTGGAAAGCTTGCTGTCAGCTTGTCATCTCTTGTGGGTTTTTCCACCCCTTGTGTGTCCCATCTGTTTGTCTTCCTTGAAGAAACCTAGAGATGGATGGGGGTTGAGGTGGGGTGGGGTGGGGTGGGGGGGGGGGCCACGTTGCATCTTTCCTGTCATTCCTTTCAGTTCCCTGTTTGGTGGTCTGATTTCCACATCAATTCTCTGGCTGCAACCAACGTCTGTCGTCGCTCTTTGAAACTTCAACTAAAATAAACAAAAACAAACAAAGGTTTCCGGCTTTATCTACTAAAGGCGAGTAAGTGACGGAATTCGGCGAATCAAGTTGCTAGCATACTTAATAATAGGCTATTAAAACAACAACATTTTTTTTTTCAAGAAAAAAAGAAAAGAAAGGACAGGTGACTATTTGTTTTCTGCAATGCCCCATTTCTGTTTAAAACCCATAACTCCTTCTATACCAAACAGAATGAATTTCACAGTGAGGTGACAGCAGGCGGAAAATATATCGAAATAAATTTAAAAAAAGAATTCTATCGTTACCCCGCCAGATCACAGGGACAAACAAATCACACAACACAAAACACGACGTGTTTCTGCCTCTAAGGTCTTCTTCAGGCAAGATAAATAACATTCAGAACGTTCGACCCCCATCTTGCGCCGAATTCAAGAAGATGAACGATTGTTGATTCTTCGTTTTCATAGCCCTAAGTGTTGTTTGGCTTGCCTGAAGAAGACCTACGAGGTCGAAACGCGTGTGTTTTGTCTTGTGATTTGTTTGTCCTTTATAATCTGGCAGATTAACTATCAGAACTATTAACTATTAAGAACTTTCAGCACAATGAATATTGTCTTCAAGGGCTGGGGGACGAAAAAGGAAATCTTTTCTAATCAGTTGACCCTCTTGCTTTTCCCTCCTTGCATCAAAAAATAGCAACGAGCTCTGATTGATAGGAGGAGCCTCCGGTTTTCTTAACCCTCACGAGTCTCCCAGGTCCCAGACCAAACGGCCGCAGGAATGGTGATGAGCTGTTGATGGTTCATCGTGTCTGGGGACACGGCACCTATGGAAGGGAAACCCGTCCGTCCCGTTCCTTCCGCCGCATCTACCCTTGCCTGAACTGGATCAGGTAACCCCGTCTACTGTAAGGTGGACAGAGACCGGTCAACCATCCGTGAGACTCCGATGGGATGGAGTTATACGTGTAGGAGTTACATTCGTGCTGGGACCCCCCCCCCCCCGCTTCCACACCCCCCTCCCCCCCCCCCCCCCCCCACACACACACTCACTTTGTTTCCCATGCTGTAAGAAGCATCGTTGGTTATTTTTTAAAAACAAAATTGTTTCGTCATGGTTGTGATCTTTGCTCCTTCTGTAGACAGTAACGATGGGGAAAAAAGGCAGAAATCCGGATCGTCTGGAGAGTGAGGAGAAAGGTAAGTCGTGCGCGGGTTGGAAAATCTTTGTTGGTGTATTTTTTCTATATATTCAGTCTGTGTTTACTCTTTGTTTTTTTTTTATTTTGTTTTCTATCTCAAATACATTCAACTCCCTGAAAGCCATTTCCCGTATTTACTTGCGTTGTAGGATATGGATTTCCTATCTCTCTCTCTCTCTCTCTCTGTATGTCTCTCGTTCGTCTCTGTGTGTGTCTGTGTTGTGTGCGTGCGTGCGCCTTGCATGCGTTGGGTGTGCATGTATGTGCGTGAGCGTGTGCGGGTGTGACAGTGGATTTTTCCTGTGTGTGTATGTGCGTAACGTGTGCGCGTGTGGCAGTGGATTTTTTTCCTCTGCGTGTGTGTGTGTGTGTGGTGTGTGTGTGTGTGTGTGTGTGCATGTGTGAGAGAGAGAGAGAGAGAGAGAGACAGACAGAGAGAGACA
>JADBJO010013668.1:40000-42500 GCA_016801955.1 Conus betulinus
CGGCCCATTAGCCAACGAGACGCGCGCTACCTCTCACATAGCCCCTTTCACCACAGACACGGAGTACGGAGTACCGACACACCAGACCTCCGGACAGCTTGACCCATCAAAAAGCAACCGATTACCACCCAGTTCCCTGACCCCCCACCCCTCTCTCTCCTCCCCACCCGCCCTGCCCACAGTTACCCACCTCCCTCGGAAGCAGATTAATCCGAGAGGAAAAGGGGTATTACTTGGCCAGAGATCTGCTTTCATCCAGTCGCAAAGAGCCCTCGAGCAAGTCTCCACATATGAGCCAGGTCGTCAAAGCGCTATGAAGGCCAGCATTCCGCTGTATCACGGGCAGAATGGAACTCGGGTGCATGATGAAAAGAGCGATAGGAGCGGGGTGTGTGACGGGGGAGAGACACACGACTCCCGCCAGCCCACGGGTAATAACAGCCAGGTAGAGGAGGTTTGCCTCACCCCCCACAGCCCTCCCCGGAGCGATGCAGGAATCACCGAGGGCGGCGCGCTGTCCATCAAAGACCGGATTAACAGCAGCGGGGGGGCTGGAAGGTGTCGAGGGCCACTCACAACCTGCAGACCGGAGTGCCAGCCCCGGCCAGAGTCGTGTCGCTGCAGCGACAAATCGTTGTCACGGTCCGGTGACGGCGCTCATCGGAGCGGAAGAGAGGGGACGAGAGCCGACTTCCACTCACGCCCCTGGGGAGAGCAGTCCCCCGCCCCCGGTCCTCCTCCCCCGTGGGGGTGTTCACGGTGACGGTGGTGGAGGAGTCGGGGGTGGGGGAGGGGGAGACTGTCCTGTCCGAGCGTCGTCTTACAGCCCGCGGTGCTGCGCAGCGAGGCGTGACTGCGTTAGCCTCCCAGAGACTGACCGCTCTCGGCCCCCAGCCGCCTCAGTGATTGGCCAGTCACCCACCCACACCACCACCGACGCCACCATCTGCGGACAGAACAACAACCCACCCGCCAAGTGCCGTGTCCGTGGGAGAGGAGCGAAGCGCTGGTCTTAACTGCTCCACCCTGACAGAGCGGGGTGCTGGACAGAAACTCGGCGGTGTGCCCTCGGACTGCCAGCTCTCGGCGTTATCTCCTGACCCAGCTGAGGCCGTCAGTGCTGGTGATAGGGCTGTGGGCCCCCCGCCCTCGTCGATACCACCGGCCCCTGCTGCACACACCTGCCGTGTTTGAGCGCCGTGAGACAACGACACACCACCACCTGTGAACTTTCGCCCCTGTAGTCAGGCTTCGGGGCCATGCAGCGCCTGGGAAACACACCACGGTGCCCGTGAGACAGAGGGACAGTGCGGGCCGTGGAGATACCCCGGGAATCGAACCCGCTCCCTTCATGTGCACGTGAAGACAGCGGCGCTGAACACAGTGTCTCATATTTAGGTGGCTCTAAGCAAGAGGTACGCAGTTCAACTAAACACAGTTTGCACAGTGAACGAACACAAGAGACATTCCGGCTCAAAAAGCCCGAAACCTTGTATACATTCCCCGTGTTGAGGGACAACTCTGACGTCGATCGTTGCCCACACAGCGGAAACCCTTTGGACGGAGTTTCCCTCCCCTCCAGACCCTCTCGCCACCTCAGTCCCGGCACGTCTGACTCCAGTCTCCACGGCTTCTTGACACAGCGTGACCAATGTGACGTGAGCGCGCGCGCTAATGACGCGGAGGAGGAAGACGAGGTGAGTGTGCAGCAGGGGAAGGGGCGGGGAGGGTGGAGAGTGAGACAGCGGTGGTAACACACGGAGCCGACAGCGTCGACAGCTGTGTCGACTGCACTCTCCCTCCCCCCCACCACTTCACTTCCCGGGCAGACCAGAGGAGAGGATTCGGGTTCGAAGGTGCGCGCCGCTCTCTGAATGAACCCCATCCCATCTCCTGTCTGAAGGAAGGAGGAGAGATCTCTGGTCGAACAGAAACTTCCACTTCAGCGAAGAATTCACATCCCTACTCCTCTGTAAACATAGCAGAGCGCTGTGGTGAAACTACCACTGTGTCTCCTGCTCTCATTTCAGGGGCTAGTTCTTTCCTTTACGACCCAGTTTCCAGCAGCGATGGAGTGGATTTTCACCGGAAGGAAACCAAACCCAAACCCAGCCTTATCCTCGAAGGCAGAGTTTCCAAATCAGTAAACACGTGCAGTGATAAAAAACCAGAGGAGACACGTATCAAGACACGGAAAACCTCCAGCTCCACCAGAAAGACATCAGGTTCTCCATCTAGAGCAGAGGTTTTCCCTAACGTTTAAAAACAGGCCCTACAAGACTCGCATCCCCAAGCGCGCGCGCACAGCGTGCGTCCACCCCAACCAAACACTGGCAGAAAAGGCGTGGTGGACTCCTCAGCAACCTGTCTCCCTTCAGACCATGACACCCACCTTCCCGAGGACGTCGTTCCGACACAGAAAGAAACCTCGCGCGAGACGCAGCACCGGGGCAGCGACACGAAACTCCACAGGGGCTCTCCTGACGAGTCGCCGCGTCGA
>JADBJO010013668.1:47500-51376 GCA_016801955.1 Conus betulinus
TGCTCCCGCGCACGCATGCATGCAGCGCACCGCGCACACATAGCATTACACACCGCGCGAGCGCGGCACATGCCGCTTGCACATGCACCGCACATACGCACGACTCTCATGCATGCTGGCGGTGCGAGAGGTGAGAGAGGACAGAGAACACCTTAGACCAGCCACCTTAGACAGACATATACGCATACGAGAGAGAGAGAATACAGACAAGTACAGACAGACAATACAGACCGAGAGGCAGACAGACAAGACACAGATGGACGAGCGAGACATAGTGGGAGGGGGGGGGGGGGGTGCAAGTTATTCAGGTTAAGAAAAAACAGGTTGTCCTCTGTTCCCTCTGTTAACCTCACTCGCGATTCGAGTTTAAAGGAAAAGAAAGGGGGGGGGGGGGGGGGGGGGGGAGAGGGAACCCGTGGGGTTTGGTGTTTGTTTGTCTGGTTTTTTTTTTTTCGATCCGTTCACAGCTTGCGTATTATCCCCCCGGCGGTGGTCCAGCGATGGCCCGGTTTTACCGTAGGCAGGGCGATTGCAGGACTTCACAAGGCGACAACGGGGCTGTCTGCATTGCATGCTCGCAATGATGAGGCATGACCATGTTCTGATTCATTGTCCATTGGACAGGACGATTTTGGCGCCTGACTGCCTAGCACACAGAGCAGCCGATCGATGAAGCCATTGTGGAAAGGTCGCAGGCACGAAAGCCACGCGGTGTGTGTGTGTCTCTGTCTGTCTGTCCCTGTCTTCCCTCTTTGGTGTTCCATCTGGTTTTCTTGGTTAGACTGATTGATACCTGAATGATGGCGTTCTCCTGATTCGGGCTTGAGCAGGTAGACGGAGATGTTTGGGGCCAGTTGCGGACACGGACTCATATTACTACTACGATAAGACCTGGGGAGAAATAAGTGTTTGTGGCGACCTTTTCCTGTGATGAACGTTTGTAGAGGGAAAGATGGTGGTTGTGTGGTAGGGGGTTTGGGGGGAGGGTTGAGGGTGGGGGGGGGGGGGGGGGGGGAGGGGGGGGGTTGTGGGTGGTGGTGGGTGGGGGGGGGGGGGGGGGGGGGGGGGGGGGGGGGTGGGGGTGGGTGGGTGGAGGGGGTGGGGGGGGGGGGGTGTGGGGTGCGGGGTGGGGGGGGGGTGGGGGAGGGCTGTCAACTTGCGTCACGGACTGCGCTTCATTTACCTTTGTACACGTGGATACAAAGTCCGTCTTCTTCTTTCTGTCCTGGGCAGGCGGTCAGTTGACTCTATCCTGTAATGTCGGCGAAATTCCTCAGGGTGTACGGTCGTGTCCAGTTTTGAACACCATAAATAAAACGGAGCAATATACTGAGGGAATCTGAGGTGAAAGGGGGGGGGGGGGGGGGGGGGTGCGTGGGGGGGGGGGGGGGTGGGGGGGGGGGGGGGGGGGGGTGGGGGTGTTGGGGGGGGGGGGGGGATCGTCACCCGGGGCATGGGGGGGGGAGGAGAGGGGGGAGATCGACATCGTAAAATGATGGAAAAACTTATAGCACAGAGAGAGAGAGAGCAGAGAGCGGAAGTAGAGAGCGAGCGAGATGGTGTGGGGTTGGATCGTGATGGATATCGGCTTTGTGTCCTAATGCTAGAGCATATACAAGAGGCTAGCAAAGCTGTCAGAGAAAATAGAAAAACATGTACACAACCACACTGTCAGATTCAGATTCGTTGTGCTTAATATATGTAATCATTGTATTCGTTATAACAGTTTATGTGATGTATTTAATCTATCCTTTTTTTTTTTTTCGAAACTTAAAAGAGACGCGAAGTAACTTTCGCATCTACTTGTTCACCTATCAGAAACCGTAGAGGACAATTCACTCCACCAAAGTATGTGAATTAATCAATCATCAATGAAGATATCTGATAAACATAGTTTGGTTGGGGTTATTTGTTTAAATACAACACTAGCTTGAGGGGCCGGGAATAGATCCGGCTGTAGAGCGCCGACGTCGTAATCAAGGGTTGCGGGTTCGAAATCTCCGCCGGACCCGTTTCGGGTACAGGGGGATTTTTTCCCTCGGAGTTAAGCATTTAGTTTCTGACTCCATTTCCCATACAGTCCTTCGAACGAGACTATAATACCGAGGTTCCGTGTGTGACCGCACGCCACATTCTGTGCACACACGTAAAATCCCATCACCAGCTCGGAAGAGAAGGCCTAGTTTGGGCCGGTTGGTATGGATGACCCAGTACACATAGCTTGCACCTTCCCCGAATATGGAGTATGGGGCCCTAAATGGCAGGATAAAAAACGGTCAACACACAGAACTCCACGTCCCCTTTGTGGGTAAATAGGATCAATACTTGCCTGTCCATGTAAGGAGTGTCCGCAGGAGTATCAGCCTGTGTAGGCAGAAGCAGAAGAAGAGCAGTTAGCTGATTGTTTAAATAAAGCCCCTCCAATAAGCAAAACGTTTATTGCAGCACGGAGAGGACCATTACAATCTATATCCCCATTGTAAGAGACTGGCCTTTATGAATAACAGATATGCGAGTCTTGAGCCTCTCTCTGTTTGTCTCTGTCTGTCTGTCTGCTTTGCCTGCCGCTCCTGCCTGCCTGCCTGAACTGCTTGTCTGTCTGCCTCAGTACCTGTACTGTCTCCTCTCTCTCTTCTCTCTCTCTCTCTCTCTCGTTGCTCTCCCCCCCCCCCCCCCCCCCCCCTTCCACCTCCTGTATCATACGAATATACTGTGCATTTTTCTAAGCATTGATTCGTTTTAGGTTGGGGACATAAGTTGAGTGAGTGGAGGGGGAGGAGAGGGGGGAGAATATTGGGAAGGGTACAGGTGGGTACGAACTGAGTAGGGAAGTACATTTTGTGTGTGATGTGTGATGGTGTGTGGTGTGTGTGTGTGTGTGTGTGTGTGTGTGTGTGGTGTAGTGTGACAGAGAAATAGTAGGGCATGGTTAGGGGAGGGATGAACATAGTCCATGAGTTGGAGGGAGGGGGAGAGGAGAGAGAAGACGATAGAGAGAGCATAGAGAGAGAGGGGGAGGGGCTGGGGGCTAAGAATTTGGAAAGGCAATTGACCTCGAGGTCACACAGAGACGCTACCCCAAGGCAAAGAATCAAGGTATGGGTCTCTATAGACAGTAGCCAAAAGTCCCCGGTGGGAGGCTATGGAATATCAAAGTAGTAAACGTAGCCAGGGGGCGGAGGGAGGGATGTGGGGGGGGGGGGGGTGGGGGGGGGGGGGGGGGTGGGGGGGGGGAGGATGGGGGAGGGGGGAGGAGTATAGAGCCAGTCCCAAGGTCTGAATGTTCATCGGGGCGGGAACGATTCAGGCTCCATTTGTTATGTCCACAGTTCACCAGGCCTGGAGCCCCTCAAGGATCGTTACCCGATGAAAGCCACACCCTGCAGGACGCATAAAATATTTTTATACTGCCATAAACCGCTCTCAGGCGGTCCACACAGCACATCCTCTTCACTATAAAATACAAGGTGTTGGTTTTGTCCGGTCTCCGATCTCCAAGAAGGCGTGACGCTACAACGTTTCGCTAGCATGTCACGGTTTCGTGGTCATGTGGGCTTTGAGGGCAATGGGGTGTTCGTTCAGATTGATCACTTGCCAATGAGTGCCACAAAGAACGAATTGAGCAGATGGCTCTGTTCCTTCACACCGATCTGAAACCCAAGAGCTCAGGCTTATGACTTCTAGACATAGGAATGGAACTCGCAGATGGATAAACAAACTGTGCCAACAATCCGTCCAAAATCTGAAAGAGTTTTTTTAACCATGTTACAGGAGCGGGCCGTAAGAGAAACGACGATCTTGTGCCATTGTATTATGCAGGCCACTTCTTTTATCATCTCTCTATTCTTTAACTTTAAAAGGTGAAGAAGGCTCCGT
>JADBJO010013669.1:0-40000 GCA_016801955.1 Conus betulinus
GCAGTGGTGGAACTATGGGAGTGTCTTCTCTGAGACATAACGACCTCAGGTTCTTAGTGCATCTACCATTAGATAAAGAACTAGAGAGGACTGTGAAAAAGTTGCCATCGGATATTCCTATCCCTGTTGGTTTATTCCAATTATTTTGATAACAGAATGATGTTTCCGTAGTGTCATATCTTTATCATCCCTTATTTGGCCAGCAGAGAAGCATCTAGCTTTCATTATTCCATTTCTTCCCTTTACCAAGGTAGTGTAGCGGTGAGTGTAACGTCCTGTTGGTCAGAGGCCCTTAACGATAATGGTGTCTGCACCAAGATCATGGCAGACCTGTGTGTATTGGGCTTCTGTACCCTCATTTTTCTGGTCCTGTATTCTCAATAAGCATCACACGGTATGCCTTGGACAATCAGTCGTGTCTGTTTCTCAGGTCACAGAGCAGAATGAACCTTGCAGCTGACCTGAAAAGCTCCACTCTCCCGCAGGATCCACCTCCACCCAGCAAGAGAAGCCCAGCTGCTGCTGCCAAGGGAGACGACCACTATGACCAGCTCAACCTTGCCGGCTTACCATACGTGGTGTTTTGGTGCTCCTGTTCAAGATGCTCCCAATCCCTGACCGAGGTCGCCTGGCGTGCACCTGTTTAAGGTTGTCCTCCATCATGCAGTGCCCCTCTGTGTGGACTGACGTCTGCATTCAGCTTCATGCGAGAATTACTGATAAATCGATGGACGTCAGCTATCTGGGTCCAAGGGATAGCAGTATGGTTGAAAAATATGGAGCGTATTTCCAGCGCACCACCATTGTGTTTCCATATCAGACTCTATCACAGGAAGTTGTGACATGTTGTCAAAGTTTACTCAGAGAAAAATCAAAATGAAACTGATATTGCAACAAGATTTGTGCATCCTTAGCCCAGGGAACCTCATTCATTTTCCAAGTCCCTCCCTTTACGAGCCAGTACATGATGTGATAGATATGATGGACACATTCAGTTCATCTACAAGCATTAGTTTTGAATTTACTCATCGCCGTTTTAATTTGTTTGCAATTAATAGGATACTGTACTGCAATTCCAAGTCGGTCAGATTTCGTTCCATGCTCACAGAGCTGGTATTGCCAGAACAATGGCCAGAACAAAAGCTGGCAGAACTATATGATATGTCCCCTACACCCACAGCAGCTCTAATTTCAAACTTTCGTGCTCTGAGGAGACTTACATTAAGCCTCCATAACGCCAGTGAAGAACTGCTGCTTGAACTGTCTGGTTCCTCGGGCAGGCGGAGCCCATTGCGCAATCTTGTCCTCCATCACGTGGACGGGAGAAAAAGTCAACCGGAGGCTTTCCCGCAGTTGTCGTCAGCTGCTTGGAGGAATCTGACATCAGCGTGTCCTTCTCTGACTGTTGAATGTTATTTTGTTTGCCATCACATGCCCCCTCTGAGTCAAGTGATAAAGCCGAAAACGCCGTTGGTCAAACTGAAAGTCTCTTGTAATAAGTTATCTGACACTGACCGTGCCCAGTTTGCCCAGGTGTGCAGAGAACACAAAAGCACCCTTCAGTTCTATGATCTCTCTGCTGGCATTGATCCGGGAATCTGGCGAATCCAGGAATACTCGAAGAGAACGGGATGAAATGTCTCAGTCTGAGAGATGTCTCATTGTGCCACTTGTGTGTGTGTGTGTGTGTGTGTGTGTGTGTGTGTGTGTGTGTGTATGTGTGTGTGTGTGTGTGTGTGTGTGTGTGTGTGTGTGTGTGTGTGTGTGTAAATCCTTTCCGTAATCTTTTTTCTTTTTGTGTCAACCTGCTCTCTCTCTCTCCTCCCTCCCTCTCCTCTCTCTCTCTCTCTCTCTCTCTGTCTCTCTCTCTCTCTCTCTCTCTCTCTCTCTCTCTCTCTCTCTCTCTCTCTCTCTCTCTCTCTCTCTCTCTCTCTCTCTCTCTCTCGGGGAGCTGGAATGGAAGTCAGCCGGTGAGCAGGCTTTGCGACCGCGTCTGACGAAATTTGCCAACTGTAAGCGTTATACGCATTGCTGTTGCTTCATCTGTGGCAGAGGTTGACATTAGGTGCCATGCCTTCAGAAACATTAGTTTTCAGGCAGCGATGTGGACTCTTTCTTTTCGTTTTTATGGTATTTATGAAAAAACGCGCAAATTCAAGATTACCAAGACTGGGACTGACATTGAAAACCAAGACTACCGGTGTCGTGTGTGGTTTCCTCCTCTCGTATTTCTTCTGGGGGAGTTTGCTGTTGTTTCAATGCGGCGACGTCGAATTAAATCCAGGACCCCGTACTTCCACGAAACAAACACTACTTGGATCCCAGTCGTCACATTCCCCTCGTGCTAGTGCTGGAGACACACCACCGGCTTCTTCATCCCAGAACCGAGATCAGAGTTCCAACGATGTCATGTCCATGCTTCATCAGCTGAGCATGAAGTTTGATGCGGTGAGGGATGACATCAGAGGCCTCAAAGACGGTTTTGATATGCTTCATGCGGAAATGAAGAGCATGAAGGAAGAATGCACCCGTCTACGAGAGGAAAATGCCGCACTGAAGGAGAGTAACGTCCGCCTGGAGAGAAGAGGATCGAAGAGATGGAGAGGAAGACCGACGATTTGGAATGCAGGTCGAAGCGAAACAACGTCATCATCCACGGACTTCAGAAAGCAGAGAAGGAGACGGCAGATGACCTGGAGGCTGCAGTCAGGGAACTCTTCACTGACAGGCTGGAGCTGGCCAAAGACGTTCGTTTTGACCGCCTGCATCGCCTGAACCAGAGGCCCAACTCTCCAATAATCGGGTGCTGTACCTTCTTCAAGGACAAGGTGGACATACTCAGGGCAAGAGGGAACTAAAAGGTACTAGTATTTTTATTGGAGAAGATTTTTCTTTCAAGGTGAGGGAAGTAAGACGCAAACTGCTGCCACATTTGAAGAAAGCTAGAGCAGAAAACAAAAAGGCGTCTATGGTTTTCGACCATCTTGTAATAGATGGAACTAAATTTTCTGTGGACTCAGAGGGCAACCTGAAAGATATCAAATAGGATATCGGCCGCTCTTCTTGGGGAGGTGGTGTTTTTTCAAATTTTTGTTCTGTAAATAGTTTTTTTCGTCTGCATTTAATTTAGAGGGAGCAACCAAAAAACGGACACCGGTTGCGGAACTATTCGTGAGCGGTGATGTGGCTGACACTGCACGTGCCTGTATGTTGAATGTTCGTGAAGTTGTCAGTGACAGAGAGAACAGTGTGAACGAACAGGGTACAGGCCGTGCAGCCGTGCAAAAAAGTTCAGGAACACGTTCTGTGTCAGGTCAGCTTGATTCCGATTTGTAACGCACGTGCATTTTCAGTTAAGCGTTTTAAAGTCCTGCAATGGAATGTCAACGGCCTGCTTCCTAAACTAAGACATAAAGATTTCCTTTCTTATGTTCGTTCCTTTTGATATAATTTGTCTTGTTGAAACCTTTATAGAAACATTTCAATCAGATTTATTTGTTGATTACATAACTTTTTGTAAGCCTGCTATTAAGTTCTCTAAACATGGTCGTTTTTCGGGTGGAGTTGTGTGCCTAATAAAGAGAGTGTATGCCCCGTTTGTTCGTGTTGTTGACGTAGACTACAATAATATTATTGTTTTGCACATAGACAGAGCTGTATTAGGCACCATGAAGGATATGTTGTATATGTGTGTATATGTTCCGCCTGAAGGGTCACCATTTTATTCTTTTCTGGATGTAAACATGACATTAGTCTTTTGGAAGAATGCTTGGCAGATTGTTCTGTTGCATTTCATGATGTTTACTTAGTATTGTCAGGGGATTTCAACAGTCGAACTGCAGATATAAATATAAATGATTTATGCAGTGAAAATTTTGTTAAGTCATTAAAAACAAGTAGTTCGATCAACACAAACAGGAAATCTCAAGACAAAGTGTTGAATAGCTATGGTAAACTTCTGTTGATTTATGTACTACATTTGATTTACGTATTCTGAATGGTGCATGTAATGGCGACCGCTATGGTTGCTACACATACATCTCAGATTCAGGTAGTAGTGTTAACGATTACTTTTTAATGTCGAGTGATATGTTTGCTATGTTTGAATCTTTCTGTGAACTTAATATTCGTGATATGTTTCATTCAGATCATATGCCACTTGAATTACATTTAACTTTTTCGGAAGAGCATGACAATATGAAAACTCAAGAAGAGAAACAAACATTCAATAGGATAGTCTGGAAACAATACTGCATCACCGGTGTTTATTGACTCAATGCAGTCTGAGGAATCTCGTAGAATGTTAGAGTTAGCTGTAAGTTTAATTGATTTTGATATTGACGAAGCTTTGTCTATATTTAACGACTGCATTAAACGAAGTGCTGAATGCATGAATAGGCAGATCAAAATTGGTGATAATGATAAATTAGATGACTGGTATGATCATGAATGTAAGGCAGCAAGAAAAATTTAAGAAAGCTTTACAGAATATCCTGTCAAACAGGATATTCTGAAGACGGAAACGCTTTTTGTACTGCACGTAGAGAGTATAAACATTTGTTAAAGCGCAAAGAGAAGGATTTCCACAAATCGTTTTTAGATGAATTGTTATCTTCGGTGAATGATCAAAAGCAATTTTGGGAAAATGTAAATAAACTTTCATGTAAACGGAAACACATTAGCAATGATATCACTTTGGACAACTGGTTTGAACACTTCAAAGCTTTACTCGAAAAAGAAAGTGAACCAGACGAGGACGAATTGAATGTTGATGGTAATGATGTTTATTTCAACCGACCAATATCAAAGGAAAAAGTTATTTTAGCAATTAGAAAGATAAAGATGAGAAAAGCTGCTGGGCCGGATGGAGTAATTGGAGAGTTGTTAAAAAATGCAGGTGATTGTGTTGTAGATTTCTTTGTCACATTCTTTAATGCTTTGTTTCAGAAAGGTATATTTCCTGACAGTTGGACAGAAAGTATTGTGCTTCCCTTGTACAAAAAAGGAGATGTCAACACCCTAACAATTACAGGGGCATTTCATTATGCAATATTAGTAGCAAGATCTATAGTACAGTTATTAATCATCGTTTACAAGAGTGGGTTGAGGAAAATAACATTACTGGAATATCAAGCAGGATTCAAAAAGAACTATTCAACTATTGATCATATGTTTACTTTGTTAGCTGTCATACAAAAAAACAGTTCTCTTTCAACAGAAAATTATATGTTGCATTCATAGATTTTGAGAAAGCTTTTGATTCCATTAATAGGAAATTCTTTGGTCAATTTTAGTTAAAAATGGTATAAATGGTAATTTATACAATTGCATCAAAAGTATGTATAATAATGTGTTAAAGTTAAGATACGGTGTGGACATAAACTAACTGATTTCATCATGTGCACCTATGGTGTTAAGCAGGTGACGTGTGCAGTCCTGTTTTATTTTCTTTGTTTATTAATGAACTTGCCATAGAAATAATTCAAAATGGTAAGCATGGTGCAATGTTTACAACTGATTATTTTGAGCTCTTTATTTTGTTATTAGCAGATGATATTGTACTATTATCAGAAACAGTTATTGGTTTGCAGACACAGTTAAACAGTCTGCAACGCGCAGCTTTTTCACTTGATTTGAAAGTGAATTTAAGCAAAAGCAATATAATTGTGTTTAGAAAAGGTGGCTACTTAGCAGCAAGAGAAAATTGGACATATAATAATGCTGTTATGCCTGTCGTAAATGCTTATAAATACTTAGGTATACTGTTTTCAACAACAAAACTCAGTTTCACACTGGCTTGCAATGACCTGGTTAGTAAAGCAAAGAAAGCTCTGCTCTGCATTATGAGAAAACTGTATATTTTGAAGAATACTAGTTTAGATTTATTGTTGAAGTTATTTGATTCACAGGTTCAACCCATTGCTCTATACGGCGCAGAGCTTTGGGGACTAGATGATGCAGCCCGCCATTGTGAAAAAGTGCACCTCTTTGCATTTAAAGAAATTTTTTAGGAGTTGAAATGCGAACACCCAATGACTTTGTCTATGGGGAGACCAATAGATATCCTATCTCTTTGAATTCTGTGTTAAGCTGTATCCGATACTGGTTGAAATTAACAAAAATGAATGATCACAGATTACCTCGGAAAGCCTATATGATGTATACGACCTAGATGCAAGAGACAAAAGAAATTGGGCTTCAAATGTCCGTTGCAAGTTATATCAATTTGGATATGGCTATGTTTGGATAAACCAAGGCGTGCAAAATGACAGATCATTTCTATGTGAATTTAAAGACAGATTAATTGCATGCAGGTGGCAGGAATGGGACTTTCATGTCAAAAATAGTGATAGATTTACCATGTATCGGACTTTTTGTTCGGTACACGATGTCAAACTTTATTTACGAATGGATTTAGCTAAACACTTGAAGTTGACAATGACCAAATTTAGACTAGGAATTTCAGACATAGCAGAACACCGCTATCGTTACAGTAAATATACTGGTATAGATTTGACTTGTCCATTATGCAAAAATGGAAAAGAGGACGAACTTCATTTTGTTTTTATGTTGTTGTAAATTATCAGTCTAAGAGCGCAATATGTACCGACAAAGTTTTCCAAGGATCCCTGTCAGTTTCGGTTAAGCCTGCTAATGGCATCTCAGAATGAAAAACATAATAAGAAATTTCTCAATTTACTTATTCAAGGCATTTCAGCTTAGATCAATCATGACTTCGTGACGGAGTAGTCCACCCAGTTTTCTTGTGTTTTGTATAATTCTCATATTGATGTTGTTATGTTCTCCATACCCCCCTTCATAAGGGGCAATGGCCTTTATATGAAGTAAACCATCTGAGTTCTGAGTTCTCTCTCTCTCTCTCGCTGCGTCTCCTTCTCTCCCCTTTCATATATACACACGTTCACGCGTGCACACACACACACACACACACACACACACACACACACACACACACACACACACACACACACATGTTCTCATGTGTATATATATGAAAGAGAAGAGAAGAGAGAGAGAGAGAGAGAGAGAGAGAGAGAGAGAGAGAGAGAGAGAGAGAGAGAGAGAGAGAGAGAGAGGGAGAGAGTTGACATTTTTGACTCTTCGGAATGTATTGTCCTTGCACAGCAGGTCGTATGACAAAAGAGTGGGCTAACAACAAATCAGCAAAAAGAAAACTTACCATTGAGAAGCCAGTTAAAGAGAACGAAACACTTTCATTCATGCACATATATTGAATGGAAAGGTTCAGAAACACTGAAAAAGAGATGAACCGAGTGAAAAGGGAAAACATTATGAGTGAATTAAAGTTCCGAACAGTTTCAACCATCCGATGCGTGAACAGAAACATTGTCCTTTCTTCTTGCAAACAAAGCGACTGAACGCAGCCCCCTCTAACTTTCTTGTCTAACATTACATGCATCTGTAACGAATGTTGCATTAGACTTTACAATAAATCCATCATCCGACAACAACGTACAACAAGAGTTCTTGTTTTCCAGTGATGCCTAGCTCGAAAACACTACATGATACTATCACTTCAAGAAAACACGTTTTGAAGACTGCTAATGCTTTTTTAAAACATCAGCTGCTAATTCTATTTAAAAACATCAGCTGCTAATGCTATTTAAAACATCAGCAATTGCATTGGTACATGATATCATGTTTTATGGCTGTCAATGCTATTAAAACATCAGCAACTGCACTGGCACACGAAAATATGCTTTAGGACTGCCAACGCTATTCAACACATCAACAGCTGCGTTACCACATCAAAGCTATTTCACATATCATAAAGTGAATGGCACATGAGACATTCTTGTAGACTATCAAAACGATGAAAATAACAACTGCACTGGCACAAACATCGGGAGATTTCGTGACTCTCATGGTGAGAGAGGCCAGACATACGCAGGTTGTCTCTACAGGAAAAGGTCAAACTTATCAGCGTCCAGTCTTTACTGTTCCACGGGTTCCTACAGGGCCCTAAAAGGCCCTAACCTTTTTAGGCAAAAAATAGGGGCCCCTAAAAGGCCTTGAAAATCAAAATGAAGAGGCTGGAGGCCCTAAAAGGCCGTAAAACCAGTACAGCCTAAAAAAATAATTCTAAAAAAAAAAGTGAAAGTAAACAACAACAACAAAAAATCAAAGAAGAATGATCAGAAAAGAAAACAAAAACCGATTTTCATAATAGGTAAATGCCGAATCAGTACCATCGATCATGGTGTTAAGTCGTTCAAGGGAAGTAACTCCACGACAAAGTAACTGTGCTGTCCGCCATCTTGGATTTTCCGTGTGTTGAACGAAGCCAGACCACGGTTCGTTTTTCAACGAAATTTGACATTTCATTGAGAGTTTCTTTATAAGATTTCGTCAGTTTCACTCAGAAACATGGGGAAGTGCTTATTCCAAGATCTGTGGCTTGATAAATCTGATTATAAACTCTGGTTTGGCCAAGATAACTTAGACAAATATCCGTTCTATTGTAGTTTTTTGTAAGAAGGGAAAAAGACCTTCAAACTCACCAAAAAGGGAAGAAGCATTCAGACTTGGAGAGGCGAGTGCTACAGCGGCAGTGTCCTTATTTTTTTTTTTTTTTTTAAAGATCGTGACAGTGGGCAAGCCTCAAGTAGTACTAGTACATCAACAAGTTTTTGCTCAGAAAAAAGCACTTTGTTGCTGGTCCTTCAACGAGTTCTAGTGCTTCTACTGCAACTTCGTTTGGCCCTACTGTCCCTCTAACACCCCCGCTCTTTCCCTTCACCCCCATATTTGAATCACCAGCATCCTAACACAACTACATGATTACACCAGTCCACCACCTCAACTGCAACCCACTATATATATTCCATAAATTCACACACCCACTCACACCACATTAACTTGCAGTGCACCCCCCCCCCCCCCCCCCCCCCCCCCTAACTGACCACTTCCTTTCCTTTGTCCACATTATGTTCCCCCACCCCACCCCTCTGTGTACAAGCATTCTAAGGGGCTTGTGTCTCCCCTCTACATATATATATATATATATATATATATATATATATATATATATATATATATATATGCTTGCTTAGATATATGTACATGTGTTTGTTGGGGATGGGGGTATTTTTTTTTAAACACAGATTCCCATATATGACCACTATCATTATTACCACCACTCATAAGATGTCCTGTGTATGCTAATCCTTTTTTTTTTTTTTTTTTTTTTTTTTTTTGGATATGTATGTGTGTGGATGTGCCTGTGTACGTATGTGTGTGTGTGGGTGTATGTATATGTGTGTGCGTGCATGTATCATGCATGCGTGTGTGCGTGAGACGGTGATGATTTCACCTGTGACAACCATCGCCATCAGTCAGTCATTGATCATTGCCCCCATGCCCCCCCTCCCCCCACCCCACCCCCCCCCCAAGTGTGTTTTTTTTTTTTTTTTTTAACCCAACTGGCATTATCATGCAATGCTATCATGCTGTTTCACTTATGGCAATGACCATCATCCTATATCACTGTTTGTCCCACTTACGACAATGACCAATTATCCATCCATCATCAATTTATTCCTTTTTTTTTTCTCCCCCACCCCCCACCGGCATTACTACATCAATGCCACCACAGTATTTCACTTATGACAATGGTCACCACCCTATAGTACTGTAGATCTCATCTCAGTGATCAACATCCATCGGTCATTGATCATTTCCTTTATTCCCCCACTGGCATTATCGTACTTGCCAATACACTATCCTACTCCTTTTACAAAAATGACCATCATCCTACACCACTGTGGTCATACCTACACCTTGACCATGATCATCATCCACCCATCTTTGACACCTCCCCCCATTCCCCCACCAGCATTTTACACCAATGCCACAACATTATCCCACTTATACAACAATTATCATCAACCTACAGTACTGTTTACTCAAATCATACATGATCATCACCCATCAGTCATCTACCCCTACCCCCCTCCACCCTCTTTCTCAACCTGCAATATTATACCAATGCCACCTTATTATTCACTTTCCACAATGACCATCATCCTACAGTACTTTTGATCTCACCCATGCCAATGAGCATCACCCACAGGTCATTGATATTTTCCTTTCCCCCCCCCCAACTTGCACCATCACCACTACATTTTTTCCACTTTTATAACAATAGTCATCATCCTATGGTACTACTGGTCTAAAAATGATTACCATTTCTCGGTTACTGAAAATACTCCCATCCAGTGAACACCTTCATACTGCACTATATATGGAAATGAAGAAGCTGACCAATTGACAAAGGAATGAGGACAGCAGCCCCAACTGTAAAAGGTAGCCTCCTGGAATAAATCAAAAGTATTTCCAAGGAGACAAATAGGAGGATGACTTGAACACTGGACTGTTCTCACTGGACTGTTCTCTCCTTCAAACCAGGGCAGTGTGTGCTAGTCAATCAAGGACAAGGCAGCTGTTAGTCAGGTGGAAAGAAAGCATAGGCCTACTTTTTTCTTCATCATGCGACTTGTATTCCTAAGACTTCCGCCTTGTGTGTGCTGCAAGAACACTGTGTTTACTCTAGCCATTGTAAAAAGATTTTTTTGTTTTATACGGATATGGAATTGACAGATTCATACCAGAAAGTGATTAGGTACTTGCTGAATGGAGGTCTTTATTGGAGAAAATGGCATCTGTGGGAGGCAATGGTTAGCACTTTTCAGCATTTTCGTGTGCCCTGATGGCCCTATTTTTGTAAATTTTAGGCCCTAAAAAAGGCCCTAAAAGCCCTAAAATTTTTTTTTCTTGAAAGTCTGTATGAACCTTGTGTTCTAAGTTCTTTGTTCACTCCACTCCAGTAATCCTGTCAGTCAGTTGGTTTGTCTGTACCCTGTCCCCTATTCGGTCATATGTCAGTCGCTCAATGGCTAAAGTCATGTATGTTACCGTATCTGCTATGGTTTATGATCCTTTTCCATGCAATCACAGCAGTCATTAGTTTCGTCCCGTGCTTGTTTAACTTGTTCTCTATTGATCGCTGTCTGATCGTAGGAGCCATCTCTGCTGGCTCCGTTGTTGTTGCGTTTGACAGGAAAACACTGGTTACGGTGTTGTTTGAAAGTGAGGCGGTGCTGTGTACTCACTACTGTGTTTGGTCTGCATTGCTTTCTGAGAGTCTACTATCTGTTCGCTGAGGGCCGGTCCTAGGTTTAATCAACTGTACATCACCACTGAGTGAAATCTGACGCAGGCAGAACTTCAAGTTGACGGTACAGAGAGAGCAAAAACAAGCACAAGCAGGCCAACACTTAGCGAAGTCCGCTTTGAACACATCTCTTTTTCACCCATGTAAGTAAGTCATTTCTTATCACCTCATATGCATTTACCCAGAAGCTGCATGCTAATGTCCATACCAGGGAACACTAGAAGGACAACAAATGTCAGAAAATGCCGATCTTACTTGACGAACTTTTAAGTCGAAAATCTAGTTCGTCCAACTCGCGATCTAGGCTATCTTGTCTTTGTTCTCAATTGCCCAGTCTTTTGATTCGCAATCCAGGATAGGTAAGGTTCCTGAACCTTGGTAATCCTATGTTCAAGATGGGAAAAAAATCGCTCATTAATTGTATACATTTGTAAATTATGAAATTTAATGTTTTTCATCGCTGTCCCACTTTTTGTTTGTTTGTTTGTTTTGTTTTTGCTTGTGTGTTTTTAGTAGCAGTTTCTTTTCTGTCATACTTTTTGATAAAAAGGAGAGATTTCAGTCGTGTCACTTCTTGGGGTCGGATTTTTTCGCTTGAAAACCCTCTCTGTCCACCCAGCACCAACAGGATTCCTGATTCAGTTCAGAGAAGGTTAAAGGCAGTGGAAGGAATGGATGGGCACCGCCTTCCATCATGCCATGCCCTAGACACAGTGAACCTCTGACAGTTTACTGACCCTCACTGGAGCCCTTCACCTTTCTTCTGGACATCTTCCCAAGGGTTTTCCCACATGGACTACACGCCTCCCATCTCCCCCTTATCTTCACCCCCCCCCCCCCCCCCCCCAACTCACTCCCCTCTTCTTTTCTATCTGGCCGAGATCCTTCACTCTTGCTTATTTATTTTTTCATACGTTCCCTTTAACTATTCCCACTTAACGTACACTCGTAGAGGATGCACAGTCTATTAGCTGTATCCCTCCCTTCCCTTTCTGTCTGTTAAGTTACACTCATGCAGAATGCAGTCTTTTAGCTATATCCCTCCCTTCCCTTTCTGTCTCTTAAGTTACACTCGTAGAGAATGCAAAGTCTATTAGCTACCCCCCCCCTCCCTTTCCGTCTCTTAAGTTACACTCGTAGAGAATGCAAAGTCTATTAGCTACACCCCTCCCTTCCCTTTCTGTCTCTTAAGTTACACTCGTAGAGAATGCAAAGTCTATTAGCTACACCCCTCCCTTCCCTTTCTGTCTCTTAAGTTACACTCGTAGAGAATGCACGGTCTGTTAACTGTATCCCTCCCTTCCTCTTTCCCTCTTTGCCCCTCTCCCTCTCCTGGCCACCCCCTGACCTTTCCTATCTCTGAGATACATGTACACTCACAAACATACGCGCGCGATCACTCGGACACACACACACACACACACACACACACACACACACACACACACACACACACACACACACACACTCTCTCTCTCTCTCTCTCTCTCTCTAACTCATTCTTTTGTTCTGTATCTATCTATAATAATAATGAAAATTAATAATAATTATTATTATTATTACTTTTTATGGCGCTTAATCTTACATCATTAGCCTATAGCGCTTAAAATACATAACAGGTTAGAGAAAACAAAAATGAAAAACCAGTAAGAAGATGAATATTGGCAACACGTGCCATGCATCTACAAACAAGTGTGCATAATAACACACAAACACGCACGCGCGCACACACACACACACGCACACATACACATGCAAACTTATCCAAAATGCAGTGCAGTTCACCTGTTCTCCCTCCTACACACACACGGCGCACGCACACCCCCCCCCCCTCCCCCCTCCATATATGGACACCTATCGAAAATGCAGTGCAGGTCACCCCTTCTCCCTGCTACACACACACACACACGTGTCTACAAAACATCATGATAGTATGCAAAATCCCACTCGCAAATTTAGATGAATATGTGGAGTTGCAATCGTTGTGTTTATGCCTATTATAAACGAGCCTTTTCTTTCTCAAACAGTTCAAAAATTCATGGCGGCAGTTTGGATTTTATAGCTGTGCTGTCGTAAGTAAATCAAATTATTGGTACTTGAAGAAACAAACAAACGTAAAAACGACGTCTTTATGAAATAATCTCATCATACACACACACACACACACACACACACACACACACACACACATATATAATATATATATATATATATATATATATATATATATATATATATATAATATATATATATATATATATATATATATATATATATATATAATAAACTAATAAATATAAAAAGATAACCTCTTAAGACACAAGTGCTGAGGGCCAGTTCTTGGAATGAATCCGCAAGGGACTAAATTACAATAAACTAATAAATTCCAAGAATAAGTACCAAGCACCATTCCAGCAACTTACAGAACAGCTTGGTGTTGCAATGACTGCAAGAAATATTCAATTATAAACAAAGTTTGCTCTTGTGTCTTAGACTGCAGAAATAGGGGGAGATAAGCATTCATATCTGCAGTGGTAGATAATTGTGCCTAACTAAATGAGCCTTCACCAAGTCCCCTTTGGAGACTATGAGCTTGCTGAAGGCTCATTTTGAGAAGCATTTATTATTCCCCATTCACCCACTCAAGCACTTACTGTTAGTTAGGCAGAATTTTACCTTGGGGGGGGGGGGGGGGGGGGGGGGGGTAAGATCCACTGGGGGGGAGTGTAAGTTCTAACTAGTCCTAGAATGACCCAGGGTAAGTTCCACGCAGGGTAAGTTCCAGAGGGAGGTAAGAACGGGCTGTTATACCAGTAAGGACAAGGTACATGTTCTGTCATGTGCACAGCATTTATTTCACAACCCACCCGAACTTTCCTTTCCCCACTTCCCACCCACTCTCTCCATCCCTCTCTCTCGGCCACCCGACAATTCCTCCCGCACCTTGGAGGGGGGGGGGGGGGGGGGCACCCCCCTTCCCCTCTGTCCGAGCAAAACCACTTTCTTTCAGAGGCGAACAGGTGTGGAGTTGCCTACTATCTCTCAGTAAACAGACGTTTGGAAAGACTTAACTAGGCTGACCCTGGAGAAAGGTCCAGTGACGGTGAGGAAAGACCCACTGACCACAGGGAAAGTCCTGTTGACAGTGGGAAAGACTACAACTTTGGATTCTCTCTTGAGGGCACGTAAGACCGTATGGGCGAAAGCTTGGCTGTGTCTCTGGAGTGGCACTGTCTTCATCTGTCCGTGGGCAGGGGTGGTTGGGCCCTGTGGGGTGTGCTCGACAGCTGGAGGGTGGTTTTTTTCGCCGGTGGGCTCTGCAGTCATGAAATACGGGCTGGTACACTTTAAGGCTGTTATGAGTTGCATCCTGTAGTCTGATTTACCTCTGTTCAGGAGCAGTTATGTCCCTTGATATCTTAATGGAGTGTCCTGCGTGTGCCTGTACCCTTCGTCAACACAGCGCAGGCCTCCAAGGGTGGTACAGGACTGCTCTAAAGGCAGGTGGAGACAGTGCTTCTCTGGGTCCTCCCCAGCACCTTCGGGTGTTGTTTTTCTTCTTCTTCTTCTTCTATTCTTCTTCTTCTTTTTTCTTCTCTCAGTAAACAGACGTTTGGAAAGACCGGATGCCACGACAACAGATGACGTGCCTTAAAGCCCGTTGTGAAAAAAAAAAATCAGAACATCTTGAATGCACCAAAATGAAATCACCAACATTTGGAAGTGGAGGCCAGTTGGCCGTTGTATGGATGACACGTATACACCGTGAAAAATCGAAAGAATGGCATCATATTAGTGTGCCCATTAATAATGATAACCATCGTAATCATAACAACAACAATAACACACATGGGAATCAGTTTTAAATACTCAGTCTCCAGCATACATATAACACACACACACACACACACACACACACACACACACACACACACACACACACACACACACACACACACACACACACACACACACACACACACACACAGAGAGATAGAAAGTGAGAGAGAAAGAGAGATGGGAGGGGGGGGGGGGGGGGTTAAGGTTAAAGGTTTTTAAAGTTTGTGTCACAGGGCAGTGTATTGGTACACCTATTCCAGAGAGACTTGCACAACTTGCAGCAATGAGTATTGGAAGCAGAGCCAGATAAGAAGCACATGAAACAACCAACAATAACATCGTGCCACACTCGCTTACACACACACACGAAAATGTGTGTGTGTGTGTGTGTGTGTGTGTGTGTGTGTGTGTGTGTGTGTGTGTGTGTGTGTGTGTGTGTGTTTGTGTGTGTGTTACTAATGTTGGTTGTGAGTATATTAATGCACACACATTCTCTCTCTCTCTCTCTCTCTCTCTCTCTCTCTCTCTCTCTCGTTTTTTGTTTTTCTTTTTTTTCTTTTATTTTGCAATACATAGCACGACACACACACGCGTGCACACACACACACACACACACACACACACACACACACACACACACACAGAGAGAGAGAGAGAGAGAAAGGCAGGCAGACAGACAGACAGTCACAGACAGACAGCTGTCCTGTTTTACGTCACGGCATTCAAAGCGTCACACTGTAAGTCATCACGCTATAGACGTCGCAAAGTAGGCCATCATGCAATAAGGTAGCGAGGACACTAAATAAAACTTTTGCAGCAGTCAGATGTTTGCTGTTAGACAACGCTAACGTAGATACCTGGGCATAAACTTGGACATTCAATCTGTCATATGTGTACTGTTATCGATCATCACTGTTCAGGAGTCTATTCGTACGTCGCTTCCCACAGGCTCTCACACGAACAAAACATGCGTTTTAACGTTCATACGATTCTAGGTAGTTGCATCTGCTTGTACTTTGAGCGCGTAATTCAAACTTTTCAATTCTCTGCATTTCTTTAATTAGGAACTCATCAGATCCAGCGGACGAAAGGCCTCGGAGCGGCAATACAAATATATCTGCCTTCAAAGGGGATTGCAATGGTCCCTTATGCAGCTAGTGAAGAGTTTCCATATCTGTAATATGTTTTCTTAATTTCATGTTCCCAGTTTCTCCATCTTCAACCCCCCCCCCCCCCCCCCTCCCCCCCTTAAGTCCAAATCTTTGCCAAGTCATTACTATGAAGACAGTTGAGTTGTTGGCCTGCGCTTGTTTTTCCCCCACTATTAGATCGTTCGTCTTTGTATTTGTCTGACTTCATTCAAGTTTAAAAGGCTGTGCCAGTCTTGAATAAAAGTTACTCTGTGTTAGGTTTCCTTATGGGAGCAAAACTTACCCCACTTGTTTACTGTTTATTGTTTACTGTTCCCTGCCTCATTTCATTTCCAATTCATTAATTAAGCTAGCTCAAACTTTCCTCTCTTCCCTCCCCGTCTACACCCTCCCCACTTTGAAACCTCCTCCACTTTGTTTGCCTTAGCACTCCCTCTCCCCCTCTCCCACCTTCTCCATCCTCCCCTCGCCACTTTCTTACTCAATTCTCTTCCCACCTCCATCCCCTTTCTCCTCCAGCCATCCTTTCAGCCAGCAGGCTACCACACCCATCCCAGTCTCACTTGCCATTGTGTAGAATTTCCTATCGAAACGGCATGAGGCAACACCGAACGTGTCCGCAGGTCCCAATCTTTTCCCTCTCCTCTCCCCTCCCCCCTCCCCCCCACCCCCCGCCCCCCTCCGCCCACCCGGGACTTGCCATTGTGTAGAAGTAACTGTCGAAACGGCATTAGGCAACACCGAACGTGTCCCCCCTCCCAGTCTCTCCCTCTCCTCCCCCCCCCTCCCCCCCCCCCCCCCCCCCCGCCCCCCTCCGCCCACCCGGGACTTGCCGTTGTGTAGAATTTCCTATCGAAACGGCATGAGGCAACACCGAACGTGTCCGCTGTCCCAATCTTTCCCCTCTCCTCCCCCTCCCCCCCCCCCTCCGCCCACCCTCATGCCAACACCGAACGTGTCCGTTGTCCCAATCTTTCCCTCTCCTAACCCTCCCCCCCCCCCCCCCCCCCACCCGGGACTTGCCATTGTGTAGAAGTAACTGTCGAAACGGCATGAGGCAACACCGAACGTGTCCGCCCTTCCCAATCTTTCCGTTTCCTCCTCCTCCCTCCTTCCCCCCCCCCCCCCCCCCCCCCCCCCCCCCCCCCCCCCCCCCCCCCATACCTATACTACAACAGCATGGGCTAGCCTTTAGGGCCACTCCACCCCTGTCCTTCCCCGACAGGACGGTGCGCGCTGTCCTGCTGGGGAGCGAGAGGGGGGAGGGGTGGCGGTAAAGACTAGTCCATGCTGTCCACCTACGCTTGCATGTAAGCGCTCGTGTTCACGTGTGAGGGCTCGCATGTAAGCTCGCATGTAAACGATGGCATTCATACACACACACACACACACACACACACACACACACACACACATGCGCCCGCAGGCCCACGCTCTCGCGTGTGTATGTGCACGAATGCACGCATCCACACACACTTGGAATCTCTCTTCAAGCACATTGACAGTGAGGATGGGGGAAGGGAAGTGGTGGTAGAGAGTGTAAGTGGGTAGGGGAGGATGGGGGGTGTGGGTGGGGATGGGGGGAAGGTGGAGGTGGATTAAACCCTGGAGCCCCCCCCCCCCCCCACCGCTACCCCCCAAGCTCTGAATGAGCTGTTGTTGTTGTCTTCAGAACTCGTCGTCGTTCTCTCTCTCTCTCTCTCTCTCTCTCTCTGTCTGTCTGTCTGTCTGTCTGTCTGTCTGTCTGCCTCTCTCTCTCTCTCTCTCTGTCTGCGTGTGTGTGTGTGTGTGTGTGTGTGTGTGTGTGTGTGTGTGTGTGTGTGTGTGTGTGTGTGTGTGTGTGTGTGTGTGGTGTGTGTGTGTGTGTGTGCACATGCATGTTTGTCTTTATTTATTCACCTATTTGTTGTAAAAATCATTTCGTTGCATAATAAAATAGTCATAATCATTACGATCATTGAGAAATATGAGCATCAAAAACAGCAAGTTGATAACACTTTGTCCTTTTTTGCAGACGTCGGGGGTTGTGTGTGTGTGTGTGTGTGTGTGTGTGTGTGTGTGTGCGTGCGTGCGTGCGTGCGTGTGTGTGTGTGTGTGTGTGTGTGTGTGTGTGTGTGTGTGTGTGTGTGTGCGCACACACGCACGCACGCACACGCACGCACGCACACACATACACATACACACACACACACACACACACACACACATAAAAGCAGTTTGTTTCTTCGCCACGGCCTTTAACTCACATGAGCTGTTTGTTGTCTGTTATCCAGCTTCACAAATCTTAAGTTTCAAAACGGAGTGACTGAGGGTTGAAAATGAAGCAAACTTTTGAAAGAGAGGAGGTTAGTTACCGCCAAGAACACAGACAAACATAGTACAGGACAAGACACAAATCTTGCACAACACCTCCAAGGGTTGCTGGACCCGTTGGGAGAGGAACGTGATCGGAAATAAGGTTTCAAAGTGAGGGGAAATAAGGGACAGAAAAGGAGATGCAAGATGTCTTCTGTTTTGGTGACGCTTCTCCCTATCTACTTCTCCCAGCCCAAAAACTAGACCCGCCTCCTCTTCCGCTTGAAAATTATGCTACAGGTTTCAAAACTCTAAAGAAGAAAAAAAAAAAAAGGGGGGGGGGGGGGGGGGGGGTGCAAGCAAACACAGTAGAACGATACTTTTGCCAGGTGATGAAAACGCCCAAGGAATTCTCTAAATTTGTGGTAATCGCACTTGCATATTCAGCTGTGATATGTATGTCTTTGCAAAAGCATCCACAGTACAAATTGAGATCAAATGATTATAAAAGAAAGCAGCTTGTTCATAGCAAATTATGGATTTTTATGAATTAAAAATCTCTCTCTCTCTCTCTCTCTCTCTCTCTCTCTCTCTCTCTCTCTCTCTCTCTCACACACACACACACACACACACACACACACACACACAATCTATTAAATAGATGTTAAAGAAAAATATGAATAAATATTTGTCGCCACAAACCAATTTCTGAAAAGCTTTGGCTGTGCTTGGAATAAAATGCCATTATATATCGTATTGTGAAACAACTGTGTCAGTCAGCTGTCTGACATTTCATTAATCACACAAGCAAAAGTATTAGTTTTAACGATGTCATGTGGAGGTTTGGAAACCCAGTTTGTGGGCTAGCGCGCCTCGTTGTTGTTTCTAAGACAATTTCGACGTGACTGATCTCACAATAACATGCAGTTTCTGGGAATTTTTGAGTATATTTGCAAGAAAAAAGAAATGGAAACGTACCTGACAGGGTGACAGGTCTCACATGATAAATCCCGGATGTCCTCTGGGCAATTAAGCCATCATGTATTTTTAAGTCATAATACTAGCACTGAGCACTGCATTATTGATCTGTCTCACGACTTTAAGCCACTTTACTAGTCACACTGGGGCGCGTTCAGGGGGAACGTGCCAAGGAATGGTGCATTGACAAGGATTTCCATTTATGCCTGCAATTGTTTATCATTTCTACTTCTGAGTTCAGGGATGCTAGATGGGGTTTACATAATATCAGCCACTTTTCTGTAGTACATAAATTGCATTTTTTAGAAATGTTGTTGTATGGTGTTGCTCTTTTTTTATATATTTTCCATGATATGTTGTAATCTATTTTCTTATCTTTAAGCTTCCAAATATATTTGCTTAGTTCTGTTTGGTTTTTATATTTTTCATTTTTGAAGGACTGTTTATGGTTTGCATATCTGGTTTTAAAATGGTTAACCGTGATCCCTATGTGTATGTTTCTTTATCACTGTCTGTTGTTACTGTAGCTTGGTACACAATATTACTGTAGAGACATTTGTTATTCAGAGGGCACTGGTCTTCTTTTTGTGTGCAATTACAAGATGTCCTTTTGTCACCCTCTTTGGTTGTATTGCTTTTGGTTTTATTGGAAGAATCAATATATTTTAAGGTTGGGCATACACACGAGTACGATAGCTTGATGGTGTTTTTATTGAATATTTTAGATAGTACATGTTCTTTTGGGAATGATGTTATAAGGATTCTGAAGAATTCTTTTCCTACGTTAGTTAGTTTTTGTTCTTCCATCATATGGAGGGTTATACCATATAATCTTTCTTTTCCCGTTTTTCTTATTGCTGTTCATGTTGTTATCTGGTTATATTGTAATTTGTAGTTGTAGCCACTTTTTTTCAGCGCCTCTGGTATTCGGCTGCTGCATGATTAAATGCTTTCTCATTGCATGACAGTTTAGACAGTCTTTTGTTTATACCATTAGGTATGGTTTTTAGAATGGAGGGTGGATGGTTACTTTTGATGTCTACGTAGACAGGTGTGTCATTAGCTTTTTTTATATGGTTTGTATGTACGATCCTTAAGGTCTAATGTTATGTCTAAATAATTTACTATTTTTTTGTTGGCTTCTACTGTGATTTTTAGGTTATGGCTTTGGAAAATTTTACAAGTTCTTTTTTCTTTGTTTTCAATGATTTTTGGTTTATTGTTTAGCATGGCAAGGCCGTCATCTCTGTATAAGCCAACCTGTTTACCAAGTATGTTCTTTATATGAGACAACATGAAGAGTCCAACTAATTCACAGGTTTCAGCTCCATCATAAGATCCCATCGTGACATCGAATGTGGAATGTTTGCTGTTTTTTTTTTTTTTTTTATCCAAGTTTCATTGTTGCTATGAAGGAGGGTTTTCTTAGTGTGGAAAATGATTTCCATCTCAGAATCTGTTATATTTGTATATTTGTTGGCGAATCTTAGAGCTTTAGTAAGTAATTCCTCATCAATAGAAGGATAGAAATCCACTATGTCAAAAGTAATGACCACTGTTTTTTTTTTCTTTTTGTCTTCAGTTCTTTAAACCATTGGATAACTTCATAACTATTTTTCCAGAGATTATATTCAGTGTTTGTTTTTTATGTCCTTTATTGCTTTTTCCAGGATTTTTTTAAAAACTGATTTTGCCTAATTCAGATTTTGATGGGTTTATTAGTCTGCAAGTAGGGTTGTTATGGAAGTTAGGTTTGTGGTCTTTAAGGGTTATGAAAGCTTCTTTTATTGCTGTTGTTTCTATTCTATCACCTAATCCATATGGTGCACACGTTCATTTTCTTTTTTGCAGATGTTGTCATATATAGTCTTACCAGCTTGTTTTATAATTTTTCTGAATATTGGTATGTCGCTCCCTACTTGGTTGAGCACTTTTAACATTCTGAATGGCTTTTAAACCCTATATATATATATATATATATATATATATATATATATATATATTATATATATATATATATATATATATATATCTTGTGACACACACACACACACACACACACACACACACAGAGAGAGAGGGGGGGGGGAAATCGACAAATTTTTCACAACGTGCTTTAAACCAGGCCCGCTGTGGTTATGTGAACGACCTTACGTCACTTGGGATTGGTTCAGCGTTGTTCAAACAGCCAGTCACTTTAAACAGAAGAGAGACCAACAGTACGGTTGCAGTTGTGTGTGCTGTCACGGTAAAGAGAACTTTGAATTTTTACAAAGGGAGACATCAATGGTTTTTTACAAGAACGTGATGTTCGCAAATAATTTTTCAACATCAAATAGCATTCGATTAATTTGAAATGTTACAGGTTTCATGGTATTAATTCAGCTGTATATTTACCCCCAACGTCTCCACCTCTTCTTTTGTTTTATTCTTTAGTCCCAGGTTTTCATTCTGGGCAAGACAATGTTTGTGACGAGATCAAAAAGACAAGCGACCATTTCTTCATCCTTTGCTTCCTTAGTTCTTTCTCTTGATTCGAATGTTGTCTTGGCCTGCCTGTAAAACATCGCATTGCCAAAATGTCATTTTTTCCCCCTTCATTTGGTGACTTTGTGATGCTATTGCTGTCTTTGCTTTATAGAGTCTGAAAGGAAATCTTAAATGAGGGAGGGATAAGGAAATCGTAATGCGGCAGGGTAAGCAGTAAGCAAATAAGGTCACTCATTCTCCCATGATGAAATAACTACACACCTTCATCTCCAAACAAACGTTGCTCGTTATACCAAATGGCTTTGCAGGAACACGCAGAGCACACAGAACACACAAGGCGACATCTCCCGTCTCCTTCCTGGTGCTTTGTGCTCTGACGTGGCATTTCCGCTAGGCACAAGCATCACTTGAATTGTATGGGTTTTCAAAATCGAAAGGAAATAAGTTTCAGATTCAGATTCAGAAAACTTTATTATCTCTCGTTAAAAGAGAATTACATTCGTGACCGCTGCCCTAAAAGTTAAGACATACATAGCTACAAACGTGACACTGAAAATTAAAATTACTTTCAAACAAAAAAACATGCGTGTATCACCAAAATGGGAATTTCAATCTTTCTCCTTTTTGGTAGTACAAATAAAGAATGCACTCAGCCACTCATCATTATTATATATATATATATATATATATATATATATATATATATATATATATATATATATATATATACATACATGTGTGCACGTAGTAGAGAGAGAGAGAGAGAGAGAGAGAGAGAGAGAGAGAGAGAGGTGATTTATCATAAAATCATCCTGCAGCACTGTTGTTATCCAATGAGAATCACTCATCAAGGTTCCCATTTAAAAAAAATAGTAACAATGATGATCATCCTGTAGCAATGTTATTATGAAATGGCCATCACCCAATAAGCTTTATTATCATTATTTATATATTCATTTAAACCCCCTGTGTGTGTGTGTGTGTGGATGTGGATGTGGATGAGTGTTTGTACATATGTGTGTGTGTATATGTGTGTGTGTATGTGTGGGATAGTGTTGACTTCACCTATGACAATGGTCACAATTCATCAGTCACTGACATTCCAATTTTCTGCTCAATTAGCATTACCATATCAATGCTATCATGTAATTTCACTCACGACAATGATCAACATCCTATAGCATTGTTTATCCCACTTACGACAATGATCACCATCATCATTTAAAAAAACAAAAGAAAGAAAGAAACACACACACACACACACACACACACACACACACACATATATAGTGTGTGTGTGAGTGTGTGTGTGTGTGTGAGTGTGTGTGTGTGTGTGTGTGTGTGTGTGTGTGTGTGTGTGAGAGAGAGAGAGAATGGGTGTGTATGTATGTGATAATTCCCACAATTAGTCTCTTTTGACCATAATTCACCCATAATACCCTCCCCTCTCTTCCCCCCTCCCCACCCCACCCCTTTTTTTTCTTCAACAACACTATTTGCATGAATTTCTCACCCCCACCCACCCCACGGTTACGTTTGTGTGGGGTGGAGATATGAACTCTCTCTCTCTCTCTCTCTCTCTCTCTCTCTCTCTCTCTCTCTCTCTCCGTTCCCTGCTCCCCCCCCCCCTTCCCCATATTCTGTCTACCCCCCACCATCCCCTTTTTTTCCCCTTCTAACGACATCTTACCTCCCATTGTTCATTTCCGTTCTCTTCCAATCATTACTCACAGCGCCACATACAACTACCCACACATAACTACTATCATCACCATCACCACCCATTAAAATTGTTCATTTATTTAATTATGCATTTATATCTTTTATATTCTTTATTTACTTATTTTATTTTTATTTATTCATTTATTTATTATTATTATTTTATTTATTTATTTTAACTTATTTGGTATTATGGGTGAAAATGAATGAATGTACAGCATACGACTCGCTTTTTTTTTTCTGGCGACCATCTTAAAAATTGCTCAAATACACAAATTTTACTTTTTTTTTTTTTTTTTACATAGACCTGTACCTGGTTATGTTCAAGGCATGAATTTTGTCCTTCTCAGCCAGATTTGGTGTTTGTAGCAGTAAATGAACAATCATGCAAAATATATTCCAATTTTTGTGTCGGCCATTGAAAAATGCCCCCAAAACGTTTATACAAATTTTTCTTGGTGGCTCTAAGTCAGGTTTTGTTCAGGACATAAAACTGGCCATCTCTGCCAAATTGGTGCTTGTTGCATGGAGTGCATGATTTTTCGACATAGAACCCCCGCTATCACTGAGTTTTTATCAAATGTACTTGACATTTCCTGACTTTGTTCATAGCATATCGTGCTTGCCCTTACCGAATACTGTGGTGTTTTGTTTGTAAATAAAGAAGTAAATGAACAATAAAAACGTTGTTTGCTGCAGGTGAACCATCACAGCCAGAAGCGGGGTACTACTGAACACCAACGAAGTGACTCAGCATTAGGCAGCGTCTCCACTGGTGAGTTGTACTACAGCGGCCAAATACTGATTACCTTGGGGTGTATGCATCGCGTGCGACAAGACGACCCTGGCTGTGGTTGTGTTAGGGAGATAAGCGAGGCTGGACAAATGGCTTTGAGAGGGCAAGGAAGAAGCGACAGAAAACGGAGCTCGCTCGTACCTGGGTCATTAATGTCTGGGTAGAAGTTAGCCGAAAAAACAACAACAACAACAAAACAACAACAACGACAACAACAGATCCCACATGTAAATCCCATGGCGGTTGCTAAAATAGACCAAAAGAGAAAAAGAAAACAAATGGGGGTGGAGGATGGGTGGGTGAGGGAGGGCTTTTTTACTAAACCCCAGATTTTGCAACCGGTCAAAATAGCTACAGAAATAATTAGAGAAGTTCATTTGAATAATTCTAGTTCATCAACATTCATCTCTCTCTCTCTCTCTCTCTCTCTCTCTCTCCTCTCTCTCTCTCTCTCTGTGAGTCTCTCTCTCTCTCTCTCTCTGTGTAGATAACAATACACACACACACACACACACACACACACACACACACACACACATACGCGCGCGCGCGTATGCAGACACAGAGACAAAAACATGCGCGCACACACAAGACAACAAGACTTGCATAAGTAGTACACAGTGCTTAATTTTTGCTGTTAGGTAGCAAATGCTATTTTAGTCACACGGATCATACTTGACACAATTTGGAAAAAAACTTCCATGCTGCAGAATCATATTTTCAGTGTCAAGGTGAAAGTTCTCATTTGACCTTGGACATGTTGTGCATCCGTTTTTTAGATGTTCAGCAGAGACTGCCTGCCTTATTCTTTGCCTGTCAACTGGCCAGTGTTGTTTAAGAAAGGTTAAAATAAGCTGAAATATTGCCATTACCTTTAAGTTGTTATGTGGCTTCAGTTTTTGCACCTTTTTTGTTTTTGGTCTTGAGGTGTGTGTGTTGAGAAAATTCCCTTTGTTCAGACACATTTTTCTTTTCATTTTCAGAATATTTTCTTAATTTTGCAGATATGATTTACCTTCTAGAATTAGGATGTCTGAGTCCACAAGCATAGTTGCATTCAGATCACATTCCTTAGTATGTTGGCTGGCTGTTCATTTGTGCTGCAAGAGAATGATATCAATGTCAGAAAACTTTCACTGTCATTGGAAGGTAGTGAGTAGTTCATGGCAATTTCTAATCCTGTGATCACATAACATCCCCAGGACATATTTTATCTATGTGACCAGTGTGTCCTGTAAATACATGAACATTTTGTTTGCTATTTAACCATTTCATACAGTTTGAAAATGTTCACAGAGGGAAGGTATCCACTCACAATGAATACATCACAGGATATACTGTATTACATGTCATAACAGCCATCAGATTGTTGTACAGTAATCCATATCATAATAGCCATCAGATTGTTGTACAATGATCTGTCATCATCTAATTGTTGTACTAGAATCTACATGACTATTGTATATTTTGTGCTGCAAGCTTTCTGAAAGAAGAAACATAATTAGCTTTTCAATCTTTTTCTCAAACAACAGGAAAGCTAAAGTTACAAATGTTTGTACATTTCTGGTGACCCGAAATCGGTTCACAAGCTCAAAGTTTATAATCGGAGATGAAAACAGACTTCCTGACATGTTTAACAACTTATGCAGACAGCACACATTAAGCGTGGATCCAGCGCTTGAAATGTTCAGTTTATCAAAACATGACAACTTAATGCGCGCGCGCGCACACACACACACACACACACACACACACACATGCACGTATGTACGCACACACACACACACACACACACACACACACACACACACACACACACACACACACACACACACACACACACATGCACGTACGTACGCACACACACACACACACACACACACACACACACACACACACACACACACACACACACACACACACACACACACACACACATCCCTTTTAAGACAACCAATTGCAAAAAAAAAAAATTCCATTCACATGACTCACTGCATGACACTTACACACACACTAACTCGGTCACCACCCCCCCCCCCCCCCCCCCCCCCCCATCCTCCACCCCAACAGACATACACTTCCATACTCATGCATTACACTTGCTAAGTGCCTTACAATATTGCTTGGGAATACACCAAACCTTATACATGATATATGTACTTCCACATTGGGCTATGCATGATAACGCACACGCACATCTACACATTTGGATGTTTGTACATGCATGCATACAACACACACTCCTTCTCCCTCACACACAGTGGCACACACACACAGTAACATACACATGTAATACAGTGATACACACAGCTTTTACTGCAGGCTTTTCAAAAGTATTCCCATCATGTTTGACTCACCTCTGATACCTTGGATCAGGTCACTGTCAACACCAACAATCATGTCGATCAGCTCGTCTGTGGGGTTAGAGGGCACTGCCCCACTGCCTGTTTTCATACGGCCTGCCGCTCCATTCCGATGGTCTCTCTTTAGATTTGTCCATTTTTCACGGACTTGCAGTCAGGGAGCATAATGAGTGCCGTGGGCATTTTCTGCTGCTGAAGCAAGCCACCAGTCTAGTTCTCTTAAGGGGACCCTAAAGAACAATACAAATCATCAGGGTGGCAGTCTGGCAAACTGCTCTGGGACAGCATTATGAGACATTACATGAAGCAATAGATTTGATGCAACTTTTCAACGAAGTTTGGGAGTAGGGGGAATATAAATGACCATAAGTCTGTCTAGAAATGACTTAGACAGACATATGACCCATCAAACTTTTTGCTTTAATACACTTTAGAAGTCTAAATAGTTGGTATGCAAATTAGGTCATTTGTGACGTCACCTGGGGTCAAAAGGTCATGGATTTTTGTACAGCGCTTAAAATCAGGCAGCCGGCTAGTGGTGCTAACAATATGAATTCAAAATGAGAAACAAAATGTTTTATAGGCCTGAAATTTGTTTCATAGGTATCATTATGTAAAACCAAATCACCATGATCGATTAATTACCAAGGTGTTTTTGTTTAAGTCACTTTTATTACACCTAAATAATGTCTATTGTACCTAAACCTAAAAAGTTACTTTCAATGTGCAACAGGCTTACAAGTATTGTCTACAGTACTGACAATTCACAAGTAATGACGCTCGATATGAAAACTCTTGTCCCCAATACTGAATCCTCACATGCAGTGTCCACCATATTGAATCTGCACACGCAATGTCCACCTTACTGAATCCTCACAGGCAATTTCCACCATATTGAATCCTCATAGGCAATGTCCACCCCACAATATACATCAACTACACGTGTTGCTACTTCATGTGCATTTCCATATCCACAGGTTCTGGCACGTAAGATAAATTACTGAAACATGTCGCCATCTTCAACCCTATCCTCCTCTTCCTCATTTTTTCCTCATCCTCATCCACTGGGTGCAATGTTCCATATTTTCACATGCCACCTCAACGTCGGAACAACCACACATATCAGTGCAGCTCAACCCTGCCTTCTGGCAGCTGCACCTTGCAATTTTGCACCTTGTTTTTTGTGCTGCCACACTTCACCAACTGGAGTACAGATTTTGGTATTGGAAGTTCCGTGATCATGACTGGAGTCTACGCGTCCCCCTCTAACTGCCAGCCATATTCTTCTGGTGATGGGATCTCTGGGTCTGCAACTATGTCATTGTTCCAGATAATGACCTGGCTCTGAGCCCGTAGAATTGCTTGACGTAGTGCATCCTGTGTAGGTGGCAACCGTTCCGATTGTGCCTGCTTCTTAGTAAACAGCCACCACCTCATCTTGTCTACTTTTGAAATCCGAGTTGGGGGTAGATAAACCTGACAGATGAACTGCTCTAAAAGCAGAATATATGTCATCACTAGGCATTAACGTTGTGCCCAGACTTGCAAGTGCAGTTACGTTGTCATGCGTGGCATCCAGGAAGCCTTTCCAGAGAGCATGTTTGCCCTTTCCGGCAAAACTGCCTGTATTGTCGGCTCCACTAATAGCATGGAATCCTGGCAAAGCTGCCGCTTTTCTAGGTCCAAGAGCTTCATAGATCGGTTGCAGCGTGATGACACGGTGCCTATGACCAGTTCCAGTTACAAAGTTGGTGTCCTTGCATAGCTCTGGACACCATCGGATTGATAGAACAAAGACGTCAGTATCGGGTGAATGGATGTTGATGCAGGGTGCCCCACAGGTTGTTGCTCCTGCAGCATGCAACAATAACTTTATCTGCTTCTTCCTGATTATTACTTTGGAGGTGGCTCATGTCCCGATGAGATGCCTTGCACTGCGACCCCCATGCCACTACGATGTGCTTTTCAGTGGCGCTTGCCTCCTCAAGCATCTTTTCAGCAAGGTAACTTGTGAGTTTCATTTTCGTCTGCACACTTGAGAGAAGTGGTTTCATGGGGGTACCTTCGATATGTTTGTTGTGTCTGTTATGTGATAGGCTATTGCTGGCTGGCTGGCTTGCCTCCTGTCCCGGGTTGCCGTCTTCAATGACACTGGGACGTCATATCGATCGAATATCAGTCGTACTTTATCCACGTCACTATACCGCTCCAATATGCGGTTGATGAAGTGTTCAGCTAGTTGACTGCATTTCTTAATGTAGTCTGGCTTTTCCATTGACTGAACCTCTGCCATTGCATCCACGATTGCAACCCTAATTCCAGCAGGTCTGCCATCTTCTGAGTCTGCCTTTTCCCCTGTATGTTCAACTGTAGCAGGCCCCGGCGCAATGCTGTTGTCTTTGTCCATCTTCTCAAGTATGGTCATTAGATTGCTCTTCGCGTGTCAGTGTAGCATTGTTCGATCAGCTGCAAACATCGACCTGGGCACAACAGAGAGCTCTTGCCTACCTGCTGTTTCCTCCAGATTGATCTCTGGTCTTGACTTTGACACCAACAGCAATCGAGCAGATTCCTGTCCTGTCTTCTTGCAGCTTAATCATTTTGTCGCTGGTTTTCACTTTACTTTGCTTGCCTGTGGTTTTCCAGGTCTGCAGTTTACGTTTCTCCATAGGGGCCCATAGGTTGGTTGTTCTTGACTTGATGCGATTCGAAACAAACTCCTTCAGGAGCTTGCTGCCAATCACCTTTGCTTACATAGATCCGTCCTGACCATCTCGGGCATGACTGCCTTTGTCACAAATTGTAGAGCTCACCAGATTCCTCGGTGAATGGACTGGTAAAGTTTTTCAGGGTTACAGTAAGGGCTTCAGTGTTCTTTTCTTGTCGTATGAGCACTGCAGGTGAGAGTGCATGGTGTGACGCCTTTGCATAGCTGACGGTGTTCCAGCCGTTTCTTGAGCTTCCCCAGCAAGTCTCGCTAGTTCTGGCGAGATGAGGAAGAATTTGGAGCGAGCATTGTCATTCAAGGTGATACCTACAAGTCCAGCAGCTACTTTCGATGAGCGATTGATATGTTCCAAGGCATGATCAACACCAATGGCACAGAAAGGCACATTTGGGTTCTTGTTTACTACCCAGTTGCCGTGCACGAACTCTTGGTAGATGTCAGCGTCTGAGGCTTTCATTGATTCCATATCTGCTAGGTAGAGTGGGATCATCCTTGCATAAACGACCTTGTCATGAGCAAAGAAGTGCTTTGTGAACTCCTCAAGCGCCTTCAATTGTAACTCCCAGTCACCCGTTCTTACAGATCTGATGAAGAGTATCATCTCCAAAACCATCTGCATGTACTGGCGCAGGATGAGTGGCAGTGGCTTAGTACCATTCTCAGAGTCGAAATTTCTCCGTTCCTCTATCACTTTCTTGGACTTGAACACCTTCAGAAGATCTGAGTGTGTTTGATATATATCCTCACAGCTACCATCTGCACATGATCGATCAAGCTGAACAGTAATTCCAAAGATAAGAACTGATCTGGAAAGGATATAAAAAAAAAAAGATAAATTAGTTTGATAAATGTAGCGATTCTCCGGAGCTTTTCTTGGACTCTGCGACGCTATTCAATCTTTGAAAATTTGGCACAACAGCCAAAACTGTGTGGCCACTGGTGATGTCATCAATGACCCAGTTTGGATTTCATTTAACTAGACGTGTAGATTGGACTAATGCAAGAACTTTAATAGATCATCTGTTTATCTTGGTCATTTCAAGGCGGTGTTATGGCCATTTATACTTTGTCTTTACCCCTAAATCATTTTTCATCGTGACTATTGAAACTTTGGCCTATTTTTCTTAGCCACAGAAAAGCTACCTTGCTAAATGCTTGATCATAGGTGATTCGATTTACATACTGATACCTATGAAACAAATTTTAGGTCTATAAAACATTTTGTTTCTCATTTTGAATTCATATTCTTAGCTCCACTAGCCGGCTGCCTGATTTTAAGCGCTGTACAAAATCCATGACCTTTTGACCCCAGGTGACGTCACAAATGACCTAATTTGCATACCAACTATTTAGACTTCTAAAGTGGATTAAAACAAAAAGTTTGATGGGTCATATGTCTGTCTAAGTCATTTCTAGACAGACTTATGGTCATTTATATATCCCCTACTACCCAAACTTCGTTGAAAAGTTGCATCAAATCTATTGCTTCATGTAATGTCTCATAATGCTGTCCAGAGCAGTTTGCCAGACTGCCACCCTGATTTGTATTGTTCTTTAGGGTCCCCTTAAGAGAACTAGACTGGTGGCTTGCTTTCAGCAGAAAATGCCCACGGGACTGTATTTCATGCAACATGCCCCCTGACTATTAGTCTCCGTCTTCGACATCGTTGTTTACTCCGGAAATGCAGGAAATAGGTCGCATACGCATGCGCTGAGAGCGAGAATACGGGAATCCCCTATCAGTCTAAAAATAGTCGGCCGGGTAAATAACCGACGACAGACCGCGGCTCATGAATAGGTATGCCTTCTAACCGGCGGGTCCAGTTTAACCGCCGGTACCGTACCCGCCGGAGGTAATACTAACCGGAGGTCAACAGCAGGTTGTCCATGAATACCACCCCTGTTGGCCAGAGGCCTTTTAATTAATGACATGGTGTCTGCACTAACGTCATGGCAGACCTGTGTGTATTGGGCTTCTGCAGCCTCATTTTCCAAGTCGTCTATTCTCAATAAGCATCACACAATATTCCTTGAACAATCTGTCATGTCTGTTTCTCAGGTCACAGAGAGAAGATGGATCATACAGCTGACCTGAAAAGCTCCACTCTCCCGCAGGATCCACCTCCACCCAGCAAGAGAAGCCCAGCTGCTGCTGCCAAGGGAGACGACCACCATGACCAGCTCAACCTTGCCGGCTTACCAGACGTGGTGTTGGTGCTCTTGTTCAAGATGCTCCCAGTCCCTGACCGAGGTCGCCTGGCGTGCACTTGTTTAAGGTTGTCCTCCATCATGCAGTGCCCCTCTGTGTGTGACTGACGTCACCATTCAGCTTCATCCGACGCTTACTGATGAGCTTCATCCGACGCTTACTGATGAACGGATGAGTGTTAGCTTTCTGGGTCCAAAGGATAGCAGTATGGTTAAAAGATATGAAGCGTATTTCCAGCGCACCACCATTGTTTTTCCATGTATGACAATGTCACAGGAAGTTTGTGACATGTTGTCAAAGTTTACTCAGAGAGAAATCAAAATGAAACTGATGATGCAACATGATCTTTGCATCCCCAGTCTAAGGGCCCTCATTCACATTTCACGTCACTCTCTTTACGAGCCTGTTCACGATGTGATAGATATGATAGACACATTCAGTTCATCCACAAGCATTCGTTTTTGATTTACTCATTGTTGTTTTAGTATGGTTGAACTTGTACTGAAATTATACTGCCATCCCAAGTTTGTCAGATTGTGTTCCATGCTCACAGAGCTGGTATTGCCAGTACAATGGGCAGAACAAAAGCTGGCAGAGCTATTCAGTCTGTCCCCTACACCCACAGCAGCTCTAATTTCAAACTTTCATGCTCTCTGGAGGCTAGAATTAAGCCTCCATAACGCCAGTGAACTGAACTGCTGCTAGAACTGTCTGATTCCTCGGGCAGGCGGAGCCCATTGCGCAGTCTCGTCCTCCAGCACGTGGGACGGGAGAAAAAGTCAGCCGGAGGCTTTCCCGCAGTTGTCATCAGCTGCTTGGAGCAATCTGACATCAGCGTGTCCTTCTTTGACCGTTGAATGTTATTTGTTTGCCATCACATGCCCCCTCTAAGTCAAGTGATAAAACCGGGAAACGCCGTTGGTCAAACTGAAAGTCTCTTGTACTAAGTTATCTGACACTGACCGTGCCCAGTTTTCCCAGGTGTGCAGAGAACACAAAAGTACCCTTCAGTTCTATGGTCTCTCTGCTGTCATGGATCCGTGAGTCTGGCGAATCCAGGAAGACTCAAAGGTAATGGGATGGAATGTCCCTTAGATGTCTGATCAACGCCACTTCCATGGCACTGCATCCACGCCGCTTATTCCACCCCCCCCCCCCCCCACCCCTACCCCCTTCCCCCTGTCCTCAGCCGCACCCTGGCTTGTTCTGCCACAGCTTCGTCACTGGCAGTCTGTCAATTCGTCATAAGGAGACCCGCCAGAGAAACAATGGACTGTACCACTGTCGAGTCACTTTGGCAATGTTCAGTGTGCTTATTCTGATCCAACGTGCGCAGTACGCCATCTCCTACGTCTCCTACTGACGACGATAATGAATACTCGTGGAACCAGCGTGAGTAAGCTGTCTAATCGGAGAGTCCTACCCCGTCTGTCCCTCGACTGTACCATGAATTTGTCATACCGACAGAGTTAAATCAGGGGCATGTCTGTAAAAAAAAAAAAGAAACTGAGGTCACTGTGAGAGCAGGGCATAGAAGGACACGGAATTTGAGACATTTTTTGTGCTGATTCAGATTGATGAGGAAGAGGATGATTTAAGATGATGCAACAGATTTCCACTTCAGTGTGAAACTACATGATACAGCAGTGTTCCAAGCTTACATCTACAATATATTCTAGCGTCAGCCAGTGTTGGACAGGAAATTTTAGCAACACTCTCAGAGATGCACCCATTAAATAGACGAAACTCTGTGTAGTCCCAGTTGAGCCTTTAGCAAACTCTACTCAGGGTAGAAGCCGGTCGGGACAGGAAAATCCCAGAAATAAATGGCTCTGATGGGAATCGAACCCACAGCCTCCTGGACGGGAATCCGCGAAGCTAACCACTTCACCACGGGGGCTGGTTGAGAGCCCCGACTTCTGTATCAAACATGTATGTTCTACTTGCTTTTGTTTTCCAGTTTTACGGGTCTTACGGTTTGCTTTTTGCTGTTGTTTATCTGTAGAGTATACTTTATTTATTGCTTGCTCTTTTTTTAAACCATGCATGTTGTTCCTTCTTTTTTCTGTGGACATGGAAAAGCCAGTATTATGACATTTTGTTTAAGTTAGTCACAAAGTGAGGCGGCTGCAGGCAGAAATCTTTATAAATCTTAAAAGTTTTATGTAATAAGTTCGCCAAACATGAACAAACGAACAGAACGTATTTCCAGCGCATTGCCATTTTGTTCCCCATATAAGGATTTCGGAGGAAGTTTTTGTGACATGGTGTCTCAGTTTACTCAGGGAGAAGTCAAAATGAAATTGATTATGCTGCCAGGTGTTAGCATCTTCAAAGACATGTTTTGTCTTGTGATTCGTTTGTTCATGTGTGAAGGATTTATCACATAAACTTTGAACGATTTTTTTTTCTGAGAGGGTATTTCATGTTTTGCTTCTTGTAGTTTCAGTTAATTCATTCTGCTTATTTCACACATTTTTTTTAATGCTTAACAATTCAATAGTGGGAGAAAACAAGTGCAGGCCGTCTTCCGTCTTAAAATTAATGACTTGGAACACGGTTTTAAATTTCAAATGGGGGGGGGGGGGGGGGGGGGGGGGGGGGGGGGGGGGGGGGGGGGGGGGGAGGGGGGGGGGGGGACAAAGAAAAGAAATATGGATACTAGGCCTTTCACTTGCAGCTTGTGGGAACTATTGTAATCCATCCTGAAGACAGATCCATTCATATTGCCTGCTCATCCGCTGGATCGGACTCATCAAGGAGCCATGGTTGGCTGTGTCTGTGCTCCCTAGGCATCAAATGGAGAGATATACTACAGTCTATATAATTCTGCGGCGTTCTCACCACCAGAGTTGAACAACGAGAATCCAACAGTACTCCAATGCAGCCAGCAAAGAGTAGAAATGTAAAACAGAAAGAAATAGTGGTATGGAAATACGTTGCTGAAAAACTCAAATCATATGTGTAACCAATATAAAATGTAGGGGAACATCTCTGAGCCTATGTTTGAAGACGCCCAGTCGTCAGAGCGGTCAGCTCTGCTGTTTGAAAAAAACTCCAGCATTATTATCAGCGGAGAATTGTGCAGAACAGCCTTTACTTGGATCTCCTAAGAGATGCAGGCTGCCACTGATCCACTAAACAATATTATACCGAACACTGTAGTAGTGGGGGAGGGGGAAACAAGTGCAGCTACAATTCTTGCGTCGTTACATTAATGATTTGGCAAAGGTGTTAAAAAAAAAAAAAAGGGGGGGGGGGGGGGGGGGGGGGGGGGGAGAACGGAGGAAGAAAGAAAATGAGATAAAGAAATTAGGAAATGTTATAGGTATTATGTGTGTATAATATAAAATATGTTGAGCATTTACTAGTGAGAGAAAACAAGAACAGGCTTAAGTTCTCTTTACCACGTCAGTTCCAGCTGGACCACGGAAACGAGCTATTCCGACAATTGCCGAGCCCGTTCGAGTGGACACGAAGTCGGCATATCCCGATCAAAAACGTCGTCTGCGTTGTGCGCGGATACTTTGAAGGCAGAGTGGTGAGCTCGTACAGATGAGTACGATAGTCGCACGTTTAGTCTGTTCTTATCTATGGATAGATCACACTTGTTAAATTTAATGAACGCGTTAAGGATGGAAAAGAAGGTGAAGAATAGCCACAGCTAACAAAACAGAAGGTGAGACGTTCTATCTAAGGGTAAAGTGTTACCCAATTTTATTGAGGACCGACAAAGTGAGAAGCGAATTTCACATTCAGACCTTTTGAGTCAAATATTGCAGCAAATATCCCTCAGACTGAAGGAGTACTCTCTTTCATCACAGAATACTTCATCGATGACGCAGAAGAATTAGTTATTGGGAAACTTGTACAAACTTGAGGAAGGAGAATCTGCGCTCGCCGTCCACGCGTGATCGCATCAAGAAGTCGGTCGGTAGCCTCCCTTGAGACTTCGGTAAAGTCCGTAAGCCTCCGGTATGCTGTGTTCGGGCGTCCAGCTGGAACTGACGTGGTAAAAAAGAACTTAGCGACCGGAGAGGAAGAGCGGCGGTAGTGGACGGATAAAGAAAATGAGAATGAAAAGTCAAGGAAGTGTATTATACATATAAAATCCGTCACTAGCAGCGTATGAAGACCATCGTAACCCGTCTTGAAGGCACAGCTATTCATATTGCCTGCTCCCCCAGGCCTTTCATGTGTATGTGTGCGTGCGTGCGTGCGTGCGTGCGTGCGTGTGTGTGTGTGTGTGTGTGTAAAACGCGCATGTATGTCTATATGCATATATAAAGAGAGATGCCATTTCTTGCTCTGCCCCTAAACCATGCACTGGGACATACTGTCTTCATAAATGTAGAACACTTGTTCGAAAGGACGTGTGATTCTTCTGTTGAAATCCAGATTATTTCCGTTTAATTGAATGTCACGTATGTGCATAGAACTATTAATTCATTGCAATGTGCGAGATTTGATTTGTATTGATTTGCAAACTATGAAATTTATGTTTTCATCACTGTCCCAATATTTTTGTTTCCTTGTGTGTTTTCAGTGATAGGTTCTTTTATGTCACACTTTTTGATAAAGAGGAGATATTTCAGTTGTTTCACCTTCTTGGGTCGGATTTTTTCGCTTGAAAGCCCTCTCTGTCCACCCAGCACCAATAGGATTCCTGATTCAGTTGAGAGAAGTTTAAAGGCAGCGGAAGGAATGGATGGGTGCCGCCTTCCATCATGCCATGCCCTAGACACGATGAACCTCTGTATGTACTGACCTTCACTGGAGCCCTTCACCTTTCTTCTGGACATCTTTCCCAAGGGTTTTCCCACATGGACTACACGCCTCCCCCACCTCCCCTTTATCTTCACCACCCCTATTCAACCCCTTCTTCCTTCTTATCCGGCCCGCTAAGTTCTTTTTACCACGTCATAATGAATGAAAATAATAGATTTCATGAGAGCAAATAACTTAGCAGTGAAAATAACTTTTGGTAATGTGACATCTTTTTTCAGTGTTAAGGGAAGGTATCACGAAAGCAGCACCAATCTCAGAAGTACACGAAACTGAACCATCAGTGAAAATATGCAGATAAGATTCATATTAAGGGTAAATCAGTTCTTTAGCAAGAGAAGCAAGCAAAAGTGGATTCTCACTTTTAATAATATTACTATAGGAATGGTCTGCTTGCTTCATCAACCAAAGGGGGAAAGGGTATTTGATCATTTTAACATCAGAGAAAAGTCGCTTTCATGTAAAAGAGGAGACACATGATCAGAAAATGAAGCATGTGCTTCTTTATTCCATATCTCTCAAGAAACGTAAGTGCTTTCATCAAGTTCAGAAGTAACTGAGTTAGGGAATGTTCTTGTTCGTGCTGAGTAGCTACAAGCACAGAGCATCTATGTTTATTCAAAGGCAAACACTCCTGCCTCTCTGTAAGTCATATCAATTGACACCCATCTTGGAGGCCTCAAAGCAATTTTAAGTGCTAAGCAATCAACACTAGTTAAGTTCTGTAAATCTGTCTTTGGTGCAGTGATAAATAATACTTCTTGACCATAACTTACAATTGAACGAACTGTCCCTAAGGCAACATGGATAAGATTAGATCCATAATTCATTAAAGAGATTCAAGTTAAGACTCGCAGTAATGCAATTATCTTTCTTGCCTTTTCCACGAGATAATTTATATGTTTACACCAAAATAATTCATAGCGAAAAAAAATTTCCATGTGGTTCAATGTTTCTCCCTTCGTTTTCAATAGCTCTTTTCCATCTTGTCTTCTTGAGGTAGATGCTCACACACACACACACACACACACACACACACACACACACACACACACACACACGCGCGCGCGCACATACGCACCGCACACACACACACACACACACACACACACACACACACACACACACACACACACACACACACACTGACTGACTGACTGAAACCAATTTATTGTAAGATTAACTCATGGTTGTACTCTCTCTCTCTCTCTCTCTCTCTCTCTCTCTCTCTCTCTCTCTCTCTCTCTCACACACACACACACACACACACACACACACACACACACACAGAGAGAGAGAGAGAGAGAGAGAGAGAGAGAGAGAGAGAGAGAGAGAGAGAGAGATTTCCTTACACTACAATATTGGATAATCGCAAAATTTAAAAACAAATTATAGTAGAAGGCCAATATGACTATTCTATATACTTTTGTCCAGTGCCATACTTTTGTCCAATGCCAAACACCTTAAGTGATCAATTGTATAATACAGAAACAGCAATAACCTATTGCCTAAAATGCACTTCTTGTGAAAATATAACATATTCATAATCTGTCAATTTAAAAGAATGCGTAGAATGGAAATAAAATCACCACACACATACCAGACATTCGTAGAATAATCTGTTTAGCAAACATAGAGTCTCATGCTAATATGACTTAGTCCAGAAGGAAAGGCTTCAAAACAACCAGAGTTCCACTTCTAAAATTCAAATATACTACTCTTTCAGTTACATTGCACATTTTGTTCGCCGATAATGGAACTGACAATGAGATGGTATCACTTACATCTCGGGCACTCAGTTTTGCATTTTCATTCGACAATTTTTTACACTCATTCTGCAATGAGAAGGAACCCAACAAAACTTGACACAAGAACCCTTTAATAATGCGATGAATAAGATTTATCTCAAAGATGATTTCGTTCTTTGTTTGAATCACTCCTGATTGCATGTAATACTGATTTTGAATCAACACAAAATAAGATGTTGAAAATGCCATGGGTATACTGATAGCATGCTGTAATGCCATGACTGATGCAATTGATCAGGCTGTAAATGTTGAATAGCCTTTCCCAAACAGTACGACTAATGCACTTTTAGATAATGTGTTACAAAACAGTGCTTCTGCAGTGCAGTGCCTGGCAGTGCTTGACTGAAACTTTGAAAAAAACAATCTTGAGAAAAAGTTTTTTCTGTGACATTTTTACCAGCAGAACTTCCTTCCCGTAAGTCCCAAAATCGGCAGCTGAAATTTGACATATCAAATTTGATAATGGAAATGTAGTTAAATGTATTGGTATGGTTTGGAGCCAAAAGGTCTCTTTTTTCCCAAAGAATCCACATTTTCTTTAAATGAAAAATGAAAATCAGATACTTTTTTTTTCTGTCTGTTCCTCTGACCATGGTCAGCAACATAGCATGTTTATCAGCTAACATAGCATGTTTATCAGCTAACGTAGCATGTTTATCAGCTAACATAGCATGTTTATCAGCTAACAGTCCAATAATACAGGAGGATATAATGGGAAGAATGAGTGCTGGGTGCACGTTCATGCATGTCAGTGTGTGTGTGTGTGTGGGGGGGGGGGGGGGGGGGGGGGGGCAGGCGGCAGCAACAAAGTGTTGAAAAAAAAATAAAAAGCCTAATCCTGACAATCCTGATAAAGAAGAATAAATATTTCCAATCATGCAAGCTTATTTATGCGAAAGGATTAGAGTACCTTAAAACCTTTAATAACGTTTATTTATATAGAAAATAATGATTGTAACATTATATTGATAGAGTGTGAAGTGCAAACAACAAGGTATGGGAAGAGGAGAAAGTTCCGTACACATGGAAGAAAGGCATCATGGTGAAGCTCCCCAAGAAGGGCGACCTCTCAGAATGCGGCAACTGGTGGGGAATCAACTTGCTCTCCATCCCAGGGAAGAACTTCTGCTGTGTCCTTCTACATCGCATGAGGCAAACCCATCGAGAGAACCCTACGAGAAGCACAGGCAGGGTTCAGAAGCGGGAGAAGCTGCACAGACCAGATCTTTGTTTTACGAACAATTGTGGAACAGTCCATCGAATGGAATTCATCACTCCACATCGACTATATCGATTTCCAAAGGCTTTCAATAGCATATCTCATTCTTTGCTGTGGAGAGATTTGGAAGCCTACGGATTTCCTCTGAAAGTCATCAACATACAGGACATGTACGCAGACAACCAGTGCTGTGTGCGACATGATGGACAGCAGAGCGAGTGGTTCCACGTGCAGACCGGGGTCAGGCAAGGCTAAAAATATTGCCCCACAATTTTCCTTGTCTTCAATGACTGGGTGATGAGGAAGGCCACCAGCGATAGGCGAGAGGGCTTGTATGAGGACTGACAGCCAGGCTTGAAGACTGCGAATTCGCCGACGCTATTGCACTGCTTTCGCACGCCCAG
>JADBJO010013669.1:45000-51373 GCA_016801955.1 Conus betulinus
TATTATTGATATTACCATCATTACCATTATCATCACACCATCATCATCGCCAATAACATTGTTGCCACGACAACTCTGCTGTTCGACAATCTTCTAATCCCTTTCCTTTCTCCCTTACTACAACTGCTATTGTTATATTATCACCAAAGGTGGTAGTAATCCTCTCTTCATTATTTCTTTTTCAATATCTTTTATCATCATCATTATCGTTACGGTTATTGATATCAGTATTATCATTATCAATATTACAATTTAACTCGCATTATCTCCATCTCGACGGTCTCGTTTTCATTTAACGCCCATTTTCCGCCGAATTTGACGAGATATGCGATTGCTCGTCTTCACTTTCATTGTCCTGTGTGTTGTTTCGCTTGCCAACGATAAATAAGGGACAGAAAAGGAATTGTAAGATATCGTCTGCCTTTGTGACAGTCCTGCCCAATTTCTCCTCCCATCCCAAAAGTCGGCCCGCCCCTTACGTCCTCCCAGTTTTCCCCACCCACCCCCTTCAGACCCCACTCCCACCCCTCACCCCCTCCCGCTTGAAAATCATGCTACAGATTTTTTAAACTCTTTGAGCAAAAGAATTCAAAGCAAACACAGTAAAACAGTACTTTTGTCACGTGAAAGAAACGCTCTAGGAATACTGTAAATATTGGGTAATCGCACTTGCACACTGAGTTGTGATGTAATTATTGCGTCGTGTCTGTCTTTTCAAAACGCTTGCACAGATCATATTGGAATTAAATGAGTATAAAGAAAGATGTTTGTTCATTGCAAGTTACAGATTTTATGAACGAATATCACACACACACACACACACACACACACACACACACACACACACACACACACACACACACACACACACACACACACACACACACACACACACACACACACACACACACACACACACACACACACACACACACACGCGCGCGCGCGCGCGCGCGCACGCACCTATTAAATAGATCTTAAAGAAAAATATGAATAAATGTCATTTGCAGCCATAAACCAATTTGTGAAGAGCTTTGGCTGTGCTAGGAATAAAATGCTCCCCTATATCGTAATGTCAAACAACTGCGTCAGTCAGCTTCCTGACGATTTCTTTGAACACACAAGCAAAAGTATTATTACATTCAACGATGTCATGTTGAGGTTTTGAAACCCACAAAGGGCTAGCATGCCAAGTTATTGTTTCTAGGACAATCTCAACTTGATTGACCTCACAATAACATGCAGTTTCCTGGCGCTCTTGAATATGTTTGTAGGGTAAAAAGTGGAAATGGATTTCACAGGGTGATAGTACTCACATAATAAATCCCTAAATTCAACTGGGTATTTAAGCCATCATGTATTTTAAATTCATAATACTTGCACAGCATTATTGATCTGTCCACAACTTTAAGCCAATATCCCCCCCCCCCTCTCTCTCTCTCTCTCTCTCTCTCTCTCTCTCTCTCTCTCTCTCTCTCTCTCTCTCTCTCTCTCTCTCTCTCTCTCTGTGTGTGCCGGCATGTGCGCGTGATTGCGTGTATGTGTGCCCCTGCGCACGCGCGTGTACACAAGATACAGGAATTTTTCACCCACGTGCTTTAAACCAGACCCGCTGCGGACACGTGAACGACCTAAAGCTACCCGGAATTGCTTAGTCATCGTTGCCTTCAACATCTTCACTTGTGCCGATGACAGACGGTCACAGCTGTTTCTGCTGACACGGTAAGAGAATTTTGATTTTTCAACCCATACATAAATGGTTTGCTGTAAGCTTGAAAATTCAAGGAAATCTATAGCTTTTCAGCATCAAGTAGCATTCCATTAATCTATAATTCTTATAACTGAACTTTTGTAGGTGCTGTAGTATTAATTTAACTGCATATTTCCTCCAGTTTCCTTTCTCTTAAGTTTTCATTCTGTACTTGCAGGTTTTCAATCTGACCAAGGTGTTTGTGCCCAGATCGAAAAGACAAGTGACCGTTTTACGTCCTTGTTTCCCTTGTTTTGAATGATATTTTGGCCTGCCCGGAAAATATCCTATGGTCAGAATGTGTCTGTTTTTTTTTTCTCTTCATTTTTGCTACTTGTGATTTGATTGAACACTGTCTTAGCTTTTATACAATTTCAAAGGAAATCTGAAACTGAGGTAGGGTTAAGAAAAACTAAAGGGAGCAGGGAATCGTAAACAGCAAGGAATTAAGGTAAACCTTACTCCCGTATTGAAATAATTACACGCTCATACCTCCAAACAAATGTTACTCATGACACCAAATTCGCCTTGCAGGAATGACAACACAGAACACGCAGAACAAACAACGATATATCTCCCGTCTCCTTCCTTGTTCTGTGTGCTCTGAACTGGCATTTCTGCTGGGCGAGTTAGTGTCATGAGCAGCATTTATTTGGAGTTAACAGGTGTGTTATTATTTCATCATGGGAAACGGATTTACCAGTTTTGTTGTTGTTGTTGTTGTTGTTCTTTTACTTTTTTATTTTATTTTATTTTATTTATTTATTTATTTTGATTTACTGTATTTGTTCGTTATTTTCAGGTGTGTTATTATTTCATAATGGGAAACTGATTTACCGTATTTGTTCATTATTTTCTATAGTTTGAAAGGTAAATGATGATAATGACTTATGTTATTATGCTTCTCCCACAGTTGACATACAATTCATTGGACTTGACTATGATTTTCATGGTGGTGAGAATACCTCAAAGTCGTAGGTGGCTGGTCTCTGTAATCACACAACACTGGCCGGTTTAATAAACGACCAACTGCAGTGAATGTCAAAATGGAGTATAATAAAAATAAGCTACTGTTGCCATCACTGAGCCACGGTTTAAGAATCACAGTCAGTGGAAAGACATTCCTACCCCCAAATATCCCAGGACCAAGGGAGGTAACACCGAAAGTACCTTCCTAAATTTTACACACGGTTGTCGACCCACATGTGTAGATTTCTGACACCGATGCAATACCAGTTAGACGTCCATATTTGTTTATTTCTTCAGACTTTCCAGATATACAATACCACTTCACTCCCCTTTTCTTTCTCTGCATAAACTGAAACAACATGCATGGTTCATAAATGATATCATTGTACGAAATGGTGACAGCCTACTCCATTTTAGAAGAACAGTTTATATACATGGAGGGCTACACAGCACACACACACACACACACACACACACACACACACACACACACACACACACACACACACAGAGACAGAGAGAGAGAGAGAGAGAGAGAGAGAGAGAGAGAGAGAGAGAGAGAGAGAGGGTTACCTCCAAAGTGCCATGCCAAGAAACCAGTTGATCTTGCGGGCTGGACAGGAAAATACAGGGAGGGAATGGAAAAGAATCCTGTTACATGCCACAGGCCCATGATTTAAGAGAAATGATATCAGCTGAAAGTTTATAAACATTTCGTGTTGTTTGCCGCTTATACGTACAATGGGTGTCGCCCCAAATGTTTATCACCCTCTTAAAGTTTACTTTAACCATTGAGAAAAGAAAACCGCAGACAAACAATTTATCCCATGGGCTAGTTACAAATCTACTGAAAACCGTAGCAAAATAAGTCTACTCGACCTTAATGATAAAGGAAGACAAGAAACATAAAGGTATAAACATAAACGATATAGAACACAAAATAGTTCAGTTCGCTGTTGACAATCACCTAGTAAACATTGGTGTCAAAACACTTCATTTGAACGATCTATAAGTGCCCTTACCACGTTTGGCAGAATTTCAGGTCTACTCTTGAATAACGAAAAAAATGCCATCAGTACGGGTAGGGTGTTATTAAAAACTCGAAAAATAAAGATATTGTCCTCATCTGAAAATGATATGGAATCCTTCTAAATTCCAAATACTGGATGTTTGGTTTACTCAAGACCTAAAAGAATGTGAAAACTTAAATTATAATGACAAATTTTCGGAAGTTAAAACATTATTCACAATTTGTCTCAGAGAAGTATAACGCCAGTCGGAAGAGTTGCTGTTCTCAAGTCCCTTATTCTATCAAAACTTATACACCTCCGGATTTTTTGCTACCTAGCCTCCTGATCTTTTAATTCAAAAACGTCAAAAGACGTGTTTCAGCTTCGTTTGGAATGGCAAACAAGATAGAATAAGCAGGAAAGCAGCAGTGAAGACGGCAAAGCAAGGTGGTTTAAACATACTGATATAAAAAAAAAAAATACATTAATGCTTTGAAACTTCTGTGGGATAAAGAAACTTAAAACCACAAGTCATAAATGGAAGAACATCGTCTTAAAAATATACCCTTTCAGTGATAAAATCGAAAATTATGGACCAGGGTATGGTTCTGGATACACAAGTATTAATTTGTTTTGGAAAGACACGTTTACCAAAACACGTAGACCAGAAGCTTCAGTTTTTCAGAGCCAGTAGAGAAAACAGATATAAAAACGAAATGTTTAATGCTAAAGTCAACAACAATCGAAACCATTTTCGTGCTGCATGGAACAACTATAGGCCAATGATTCTTTCAGTGACTTCTTTAAGATCTTGATCTAATATACATTTCCATATGCCCAGTCTTCTTTCTTTCACAACCCCCTCTGAAATGGAGAGAGTGAGGAAGGAGAGGAGTAGCAATAAGGTGTTAAATCTCGCAAAAGATGATGTCACTTTTTTTTTTTTTTTCTTTCTTTCCAACTGTCTTTTCTTTCGTCGTCTAAACTTATTTGCTGTTTTGGACATATGCCATTAACTGTTTATAGAACTTACAGAAATGATGCTAATGCACATATGACTTGGCGCACTGTCCCCTTTATGCGCATTTCTAATATCTATATTGTTTGATTAAAAACGTGAACACCGAAAAAAAAAAAGTCTGCTCTAGCTTAAGTCAACTGATAAGCAAATGAATAAAATACACAAACAAATCAATCAAAATAGAAATACAAAAAATTAAGCAAATAGATAAGAAGTTGCCGAAATTAATGAGTTAATAAATGAAATTAAGCAAACAATTAAACATATAGGAAATGAAATAAACAAATAAAGGATAAGAAGAAGTGCGCATGCGCGTGCCCATTCAGGTAATTCGCTTCGTGTAATGAATATGCTTATTTTCATAATTTTACATGATTCTTTCATCATGTACAGATCGATTCTTGTTTCTCGTATCAGACCTGGGTAAATATATAGGAAGTTATGGACACTCATTATTGTGCAGTCTGATCGCCTATTGCTCCGTCAAGAGAATTCTTGTGTCTGGAACGATTCTTTTGTTATACTGGTGTGTGTGTGTGTGCGTGTGTGCGTGTGTGTGTGTGTGTGTGTGTGTGTGTGTGTGTGTGTGTGTGTGTGTGTGTGTGTGTGTGTGTGTGTATGTCTGTGTGTCTGTGTGTGTGTGAAGACTGTGGCCATAGTCCTTAAAAGAACTTCATAGTCACTTTTGCCAAGAACAGTAGCATGCACGGAACATTAAACTGAGAGAATGCAGAAGGCATCTTTCGTCTAACACTGAGTGCACAGTCATCGTCCACTCGGTTGGTGGGCATCACCACCATCAGACGACCAATTGCTGAACTGTCTGCTTATTAAGATGGCTATTACATGCGCACGTTGTTATACAAACTTTCTCACAGCAGGCAGTCTGTAAACCATTGTACAGTAGGCTGTCGATCAGTAGGCTGTCTCGCTGTAGACCATCGCACAATAGGCACACAGCCGTGCCTTCGCCAGAGCTCGTTAAGTGAAAAAAAAAAATTCACAGGCTGCCATTTAAGTCTGCACCATTCATTGGAGGTTTTATTAAATGTAATTGACATTTCCTGACTGTTCATTGCATACATGTGCTTGCCCTCGCCGAATATTGTGGTGTTTTGTTCGTAAATAAAAATGTTAATAAGCAAATTAAAACAAAGTGTGTTTAAATGTGTGCTGCAGGTGAACCATCACAGCTGGAAGCGCGGTACTACTGAACACCAACGAAGTGACTCAGCATTAGGCAGCGTCTCCACTGGTGAGTTGTACTACAGCGGCCAAATACTGATTGCCTTGGGGTGTATGCATCGCGTGCGACAAGACAACCCTGGCTGGCTGTGGTTGTATTAGGGGAGATAAGGGAGGCTGGACAAATGGCTTTGAGAGGGCAAGAAGAAGCGACAGAAGCGACAGAAAACGGAGCTCGCTCGTACCTGGGTCATTAATGTCTGGGTAGAAGTTAGCCGAAAGCAATTAAAAAAAAACACACACACACAACACACACACACACACACACACACACACACACACACACACACACACACACACACACACACACACACACACACACACAACGACAACAGAACCCACCTGTAAATCCCATGACGGCTGCTAAAATAGAAAAAA
>JADBJO010013670.1:0-23280 GCA_016801955.1 Conus betulinus
ATCTCCAGTAGGTGGGGATACTTTTGCTACAAAAGAACCCCCGTCAACCCAACGGGGAGAGTGTGGGTCAGTTAAAATTCAGAAAACAAAGTTTATAGACTGCCTTTGAGGGAATGCTTGCTTGCTTTGTTCACATCAAAATCAGCATAAAGTCAACAGGGCAAACAACCCCTGAAGCAACAGCAGCTTACAAATTCAACCATCATTTTCCTTCGAATTTCGCACCTGACCCTGTTGCAGATTTGTCCCAAAGTGTAAACTTTCCTCAAGTCCGAGAAATTTTGGCCTGCTTGTTGCAATGCAGAATGAAAATCTGTGCTTTTTGTCACTGTGAGCTGCTTTTGTCCTGCCCTTTTTAAATGAGATCAGCACAGCACCTGAAGATTCTACCCTCTTGTCTTCATCTGTAAACACATCAGGCTGCCAAAAGTACTTGAGCGGTTAAGTTGTTTTGTCTGATCAGCAGTAAACAGCCCAGCCTTGTCAAAAGAACCTGAGGGCATGCACTGCTTCTGCTGAGAAGTTTTGCTCACCTTACCAACACTCTCACTGACTCCTGCTCCTTGCAGTTTCCGAAGACTGCTGGCTGACTTCATTCAAACGACCAGATGGAGTGACATCTAGATCTTGATCCACTATCTGAATCAATAGGATCATGGATGTTTGAAAAGTTTTTCTGAACTTTGCTGTCAGTATAGAAAAACCAGTGCTGGTGTCATAATGCTTGTCGGCAGTGAGAACTGAGTGATCCATATGTCTAGCCTGTCTTCTTTGTCACCAGAGTGAAAGTCTTTTCGCTGACGAGACTTGGTGACCAAAGTCTTTCTGATAAGAGTGAAGTCATGTCCCCTACATCAAGATGAACCATTGCCCCAAAATCTGCCCATGCATCTTTCAGGAACTCACCTATCTCGCCAACACTTGCCTGCCTGCTCCCTGACCTACGACAGAAACACCTGCTCTGTGGTGGGATGAAGCGCAGGTCTGGTATCTGATATGTACTTTTGAAGCACTTCAAATTCTGATTCTGAACAAAATACACCAGCCGCGCCTGACACCTTGAAAGTTTTACCCTCTCCCACAAGAATGACAAAGCCATCATCTTCTTTTCTGGCCTTCTCCACGTCCTCACAAGTCATGTCACAAAACACACACCAGCCCCTCTTGCCATTTTTCAGGGCCATGTCTAGAAGAAGGTGTTCTCCCAATCCTGTGTGCCTTTTCCTGCAAGCATCATCATCCCTGCTATCAAACCCCTTGCATAATGAGCGGACAACTTTCATTTTCAAATACTTGTTGATGTGTTCAAAATCAATCACATTATCTCGGTCATTCAGTTTTCTCTTTTGCAGCTCCAACAAAGCAAAACCTGTGACAGTAGTTATGCACCCTTTCAGGCTCAGCCTAAGAGCATCAACTTCACTCTTGCTCAGAAGCAGAGGCTTCCTAGACTCTACAAAGTCCACAAAATGCGAGAAGGCAACACCAGTGTTCTTCACTGTTCCCCATGACTTACCTCTTTTTAGCTTTTCAACAACAGATGGGGGTACCTTTTTGGACTTCCTGTCCGATAGATCCCAAGAGATGCAGAGCAGAAACATGAAACTCTTGGTACCCAAAGTCGTCTCAAGAACGTTCTGAACCATTTGTTTACACTTTTTGTTTTGCTTGCTTTGCTCTTTTTTTTATGTTCATCCAAAAATCGGGAATGTAATTCCCACCCTCTATGGACTGATACCAGGACAAAAATTCATCAGACAGAGATTCTGCTGTGTGAAAGTCTGGTCTGCGAGAGTCAACTGTTTCTGATGATGCACTTAACTTTATATCCGCTTAGACAAAATTTGGGCATGATGTTTATCAAATCTATGCACCTTTGATTGCAAGTGATGCTTTTCTGGTCTGGTTCCTTTCCAAGAACAACCTTGCTCAGAACAGTTATATACTGTCCATGTGCGTTTTTGGCTTTTTTTTTGAGTTTTTGCAATAAGGACGGAATTTCAAAATCCGGCACATCTTTATGTACCTGCATTATATGTCGTTTTTAAATTTACTACTTCCCCCGAACAGTTTTCAAAGCAGCAACCTCTTCTCTTCCTCTTCCTCTGGGAATCCTCCTTCTGCCATCTGGCTCTGGGTGTTGAACGTCTACGATTCTGCATATGCGGTTTGGAGCCCTCTACTTTTTCTTCATCTTCACAGCTCTGCTCGCCCTTCTCATTACCTGTAAGGAAAAAGAAGAATGCAATACATATAGATTTCTTCCTTGTTTCTCTTTCACCTTGGTGACTTTTCTTTTTCACATTCAAGATGAATACAAAGCCCTTGTGTCAGAAAATAATTTCACCATTAGGAAATGAAACCCAGTTTCAAGATTAAGGATTATAGGTTTAGCATGGGCAGTGGGTGAATGCTTGTGCCACCATGTGGGGATGCCGCAGTATCTTTTGTACAAAACAGTTTGCACCTTCTGGAACTTCAGGGCTTGTAACTTTCTCTACTCTGCGCCTCTCTTTGACTCTGGCTTGTCACTTGGTGTCCTTTTATCTACATACATGCATGAGAATGAAACACTTAAAATTTTAGACACAAAGTCTTTCAACACGAAATGGCTAAACTAAGCAAATAAAACTGTAGAGAGGAATACTCATTTCAGCAGCAGCAAAGATAACAATGGCGGGTCCTTGTATTGCCTGGTAGCTAAAGCAAGGTTTGTCTTTGGACCCTAATCTAAAGAAATACGGCTATCTGGAGCGAATTGAAGGCTTATTCACTTATATGATATGGTATGATCAAAGAAAAAAGGTTCGTGGCCCATGGACCCCTCTGTGCCATGGCGACAGTTACTAGTGGATTGTCCTGGTATTGCAGTACCTCTGGGGCACAGCATGACATGGAGACGGTCTCTAGACAATAAGGGCTGAACAGCCAATAGGACATTAATCTCCCTAACTTTAACATACATATGCACCCACACACACCATACACAAAGTATCAGTCACGATTTTGAGTCAATGGAACTTCTGCTGCTGTTTTTTTTTTTCTACACACGAATCAACAAAAAAAAATCAGTTACCTTCTCTGACTTGCCCATCGTATTTACAGTTGACTTCCCTCACAGGAGAGTAGGCATGGTCTCGTCTACAACAAACACAGCCACAAAATTATACATTACATGTTTGGAAAATCTGATTGTCTGGTTCAGTACAATTTATTATAATCATATCATTTCACAGATCCATTGAAGTCAGTTTATTACAACTTAGACTGACTGTCATGTTAAAAATGTTTTTGTTTTATCTCACTGATTAAATTGTTTGATTTACATCAATAGGTAACTGGAACGTTGGCAGCTTAAGACCATAAGTCAAGACCAAGATGCATGGGTCTCAGCCGTTACGGATTCTAAACAGCACTTTGTAACACTAAATAATAAGCCTATTCAGTGTGCATATTGAACTTTTTAAATACCCCCCCCCCCCCCCTCCTCACCCCACCGTTGTCCTCCCCCTCCAGCACCTCCGTTCCCCATTACAAAACCCCCCCTCCCATAATGACCTAATTTTGGGTGTTTTTTTAAGGCCTCATCAGGGGAGTTTGACTTATAATCACACTGTAGCTTCCAGCTTATCAATTTATTAAGTACTTGGTGAAAAAAGATTGTGTTATGTCTGAAAAGATAGTAAACTGAAATCCATTCAGTCCATGACCTTAAAGTTGAAAGTAAGGTGACACAAATGTTATCCTATTCCACAACAGCATGTGTAAGTATTATTTATGCAAAGTACCCTATTTAAAAGCACTGCCCAGGTCACAGGACATAATATGAATAAAGTTTAAAATGCCATATTGTACGACCCCTTCTCCAGACAAATGTCTCACTGAAGTTATAAAACTAGCAAGCTTTGTCCTATTGATTTTTACAAGAGCTAAAACATTATCCTATTAATCTCTCTTCTCTTAGGACAGTTTGTCCTATCAGCTTTCATCCCTCCTCGTGTGCATCACTGTTTAAGACGACACTTTTTCAAACCCCTCCACCTTGACTGACAACGCAGTAAGAAACTATTGGCAGAAAAATGTGAATTTAAGAGTAAAATATGGATTATGTGTCTTTACTACTGCAGTCTCAAAAATACAGTAAGGTGAAGTATATGGGCGCCCACTCCCCCTTATAAGACCTCAAAAAATCACCCAAAATGAGGTCTTATGAGGGAAGGGTCTCATGAGGGGTGTAGTTTTAATCCTTAAATGTCACTGAGAAGTGGTCTTATAAAGTGGGGTGAGGAGGGGGGTGGGGAGGGGGGTGGGGGTGGGGTTGGAGAGGGTAATCTTATTATTGGAGGTTCTTATAATGGGGTTCCCACTAAGTGACAAACCAAGCTAAGGCAAATGGATTTTTTTTAATGAAAATACTTGCACTCTGTATTGGATTTGGTATGTGAACAAATACATTCGAGTCTTAGCACTTTGTCTTGAATATGGTGTCTGAACAAATATGTTGGAGATTACTATGATAAGGAAAACAATGTCAGAATGTGAACAAATATGATGAAATAAAGTGGATTTTCTCTAATATGACCTTCAAAAATTAAAAAAATTCAGGTCTTATAAGAGGATAGGTATAAGAATGGGGGAGAGAGGGAAGAGGACTTTTACGTGCACAAATTTAATGTGGAATAACCTTTTCACATTATTTCACACAGGCATTTTTTGCTGTCCGTCAGACATTTATCGATCAGTCGCACTCCATAAGTTGAAACTAAGCGACCTGTGTCACTTTGTAAAAATTTTAAAAGAAGTTGATAAGCACCTTCTTTGTTTCATTAAACTAATAATCAACATAACTGTTTGTTGTATAAAAAAAAAACCTCCTGAATGTAAAGAAGTCACAAAAAGTAATAAATGAAACAGCAGGCACATTAGGCTTGTTGTCATTTGGTATTTGTGGACTACAATTTACATTTTGTCTAAAGAAGCTGAGTTGGTGGCAAAGTTTGTGTCTGCAAATTTTGACTAAAACTTAAAAGTGCATTAATTTGTCCTGTTTTTGGTTGAATCCAGTATTTTTGGGTCTATTAATAATTTTAATGGCTGATTACGAACTGCTTCATTTTCAGAATAAATTTGTGAGATCATATTTCTGGTGGACAGATTCCTTTTTTTTTTCAGACAAATTTTAGACGGAGACGACCGAGTTATTTTCATGCTATTTTCAAAACTTCTTGGTAGAAAAAAATTGTTCTCAAAATCGGCAGGCGCCAGTCTAGAGTCACATATCACATTAAAGCTCAGGTCTTCGGTTATGGGCAGGTTGCAAAATTGAGCTGCTTATAAGAGGAAATCCACTGCATCACCTAGACAAAACTAGAAGCAAATATCCTTTTCTTACCTTCGAATCGGCTTAGCAGACTGTTTTTCTCTTTTTCGGTCTTGCTCGTTCATGTTCTTCAGGTCTAAAAAGAAAATCATGTGGTAATATTTAAGAAACAGAAGCCAATTTAACAAATAAAAAAGATGTTTTGCAGTTTTACTGTGATCTATGGCACAAGTTCTGGTAAGTTATTAGAATTTACCTCTATACAGACCTAATATCCTCACAAAAGATTCTACTTCTTTTTCTTTTTTCACCCACATTTGACAACACCCTCCCCCTTCTCCCTACTGCCAAACCTCAAAGTAAAGTTTGCAGCGGTTTGTTGATTTTAAGCAAACAGAAAGTTGGTTAAATCACAGAATCAAACCTCTGGACAACTCTAGCCGTATTTGGCTCATTTTCTCCTTGAGCAAGCCATAAGCTGATCACTATGAATCTGTCTATTATTAAATTATTCATTTTATCAAGCCTTATATTCTTGACAGATTCAGTATATTTCAACCTACTTCTCGTCAACGAAGTCACTCTCTGAATCTGTAGAACTTGTCATTGACTCTCTCTTTTTCTGAAACAAATAAAACATGTTAAAAAATGCTGGCATATTGGAGTGATAATAGCATTTTTGCATGTCTTTCTCATTCCCCTGAAGATGAGGATGAGCCAGTGGCTTCCTACAAGGCGGGGTAATCAAAAAGGTGATGTATGCTATGTTCCCATCCCTGACTGATAGTTCTTTTTTACCATAGTTGTGTAATTTACGTACATTCTTCAGCTGTTAGCAGAGATGAGATTACAACATTGTGAAAAACGAGGAAATTTCGGACATGGGTCCAGTTATGTTAGACTTCCAGAGGGGTTCATGAGCCTTGAGGAAGCCCTTAAATCCATTTGATTCTTACAGAGCGTGCATCTTACCCGCCCAACCCCAACCTTTCTCTACTTTTCCTCTACAGATCTACACTAAGATAAAATGCTTGTCATTGCACTTTGGCAGAACTCCAAAAAAGGATGAATTCCTCCTAAAGAAGATTTCTCATCTCTGTGTTAGGCAGGGCTCATCGACATTATTTTTCATATCAAAGTTCCTACCAGTCCACAGAAGAATATCATAACTAGTATTACAATGTCGTATTTACTACTTTCATTAATGTAATCATTCTTCTTAAAATATTTCTAACATTTCAGCTTACCACTTTTCTAGCCTCCTACTGCATCACTACCATTACTGTAGAGTTACAATCACAAGTAATTATTCATATACCTATTGGATTCCATCCTTCCCATAACTTACATCTTCTGTTTCCTTTCTGTTCTTCCTGTCCTCCCCTCTTTCTCCTCTCCTTGGTTGTTGTCGTTGTTTTTTGTTTATTTGTTTGTTTCCCTCCTTACTATCAGAATTAATACCTTTAGTACCATAAATATTAACATTGTTATTATTTTTTTTTTTTTTTTTTAATTTTTTTTTTAAATCTTTATTTTATTGTTCATCTATTTACTCTATTACCATTATTATTTTTTTTTTAAATGCATTTATTATCATTATTATTATTCAATTTCTTTTTCTTTTTCATGTTTCATTTATTTATTTTTTTGATTACTATAAAAAAGTATATTCTAAATTTATTTCTGTATCGTGCTTTTATTACCTTAACTTTCACTATCGTTGTTAGTAGTACCATTCAGTAATAATATTGCTAGTATTGATACTACCACCTGTAGCATTGACATCACCATCGCCTAGCCTCCGGGACTGTTGCCACGCAACCCTGCTGTTTAAGAATCCTCTAACCCACTCTCCTTTCTCCCATACCTACTTATTGACACCAAGGCTGGTAGTAATCTTGTCTTTTTTTTTATATATATATATATATATATATTTTGACCATTATTAATATTCCTATCAGTAATATTATTATCATCAGTACGACTTTGACTCGCACATATTTCCCTTCCAACAGCCTCGTTTTCATTCAACGCCTTCTTTCTTCTTGCGCTGAACACAGAAGCGATCAAAGCTAGTGCATTTTCGTTATTTGTTTCATGTTTGTTGCACCTGAAGAAGACCTAAGAGGTCGAAACGCGTTGTGGTTTGTCTTGTGACTCGTTTGTCCACGTTTCTCTGGGCGGTTCGCTGACATTTATTTAAGATTTGTTTAGATTTCCGCCTGCAGTCGTTTCACTTTGCAACTAAAACCTTTTCATTGCTAATATTCCTGCTTGATCTTACCCACTTGGTGTGTATGTATGTGCTTAGGACTGAGTGAGAGGAAGAAGGGGGTGGGGGATGAGGGTGGGGGTTTTCTTAATTTTCATTTTTTTTTCTTTTCCGAATAATATTGTTATTCCAATATAATTCAGGCACTCGTTGGTATGCTTTTATTTGTCTTATTTTCAATGTAAACTGCACTGAGGTCATATGGAAAAGAGCACTATATAAATACTCATTATTATTATACTATAGGTACTGTAACCCCCATGTCACTAAAAAGCATTTAACCAGGGTATGTTATCCAAACGTGTTTCAGTTTTAGCTTCGAGTGATTGGGATAGGCCAAGTGTTATTCTGTTGAATGTGATAATAAACTGGGATCTGGAAGATTTCATACCTAACTTTTAATATGCCCTGAAAAGCTTGACAGAAAATTTTAGCCAGCATTGAAAGGTTAAACCAATGAATGCACAAGGCTAATTCATACCTTTGGTTTCCATTCTTCTTCACTGAGGCACAAGTCCTCCTCATCAAATAAGTCGTCACTTTCAGCATCACCACTGTTGGAACTGAAATGAAACACATTCAAAACTTCAAGTTGAACACAAGTACACCTGAAATTACAGTACAAAGTCATAGAATGTTTTAACCCCTTTATTGCATGCCTTGTGGCACTACAGTATAGTGTATGCTAATAATCGTGTCTACTAGGGAAGGTCTAAGTGAAGGAACTTCTGAGAATTACATAAAAGCAATGACTAAAATCTGTTCCAAACTATCAGTAAATTATATGCCTAGAGTGCTTCATGGGTGAATCCTGTAGAAGATAAAAAGCAGGAAGGGCTGCAAAGTTCCCGAAGTTAAAGTGTTTGGTTTTTGTTTGTTTTGTTTTTTTAAAACATCTTTTAACTAGTACAATTACACAGCAGCTATGCTGATAAGTATGCCAAACAATGAGCAGAATGTGTATACCTCACAATTTTTTTTTTTAAACATTTTTTAACAAGTAAAATTACACAGCAGCTATGCTAATAAGTACGCCAACAATGAGCAGAATGTATACCTCACAATTTTATGAACACGTATTCATATGTGACCCATCATTACAAAACCAGGAATAAGTCGCTCAGGAAATAAAGGAGTAAACTGGAAAGTGCTGGGGGGTCAATTTGGGGGAAATAAGTTTTTTTTTTGCATGATAAGCTTCTAAAATCATATCTTACCATATATTACATGATTTTCTGGCCAAATAGCACTAATAATTGCTTAAAATTGTAACTGAATGCACTGGATTAACACTGTAGCTGTAGACTTTGCAAAATGTCAAAGCGTGTTTTCTCAAAAAACTTGTGTTTTGACCCCTGAACACCTTAGACAACCATATCTCTCTTATTTGAAAAGAAAGAATGATGATTTTTTTCACCAAGTGATAGAGGATTAAACAAGATTTGTGCAACAGTAAAATCTCAGCAACTACCAAATTTGACTTACTCCTGTTTATGTGATGATGGGTAGAACTCAGCCCAAACACATGGCAATTCAGAATTTCAGAAACAAAAAACAAAAAAAAAAAAAAACGTCAAAAACAGGATTTCTGCCTTTCCTGCCATTTGGTTTCACCCATGTTCTTCACCACCCCATCTTTCAACAATGTGGAAACTGTGGACAGATGAGAGAAGCAACCTTTCTGAAGGCCTAAAGTTGGTTAATGGGCATGGAGCAACACAAGAAATCCAAAACTGACAAAAAGGGATTTAAAACGTTTTACATTCCCACAAAAAAAACAGTTCCAAAGAGCTCTTAGATTTCAATACTAGTTCATAAATTAAAAGTAGATGTCCATGGCCACTAATACCTAAGAAAATATGCTTTTCGTGCGCACTGGTGTCACGGTGTGTGTGTGTGTGTGTGTGTGTGTGTGTGTGTGTGTGTGTGTGTGAACTGTGCCCTCAAAATAATCCATAAACCCATATATATTCTTGACTGGCAAAGCACTACCTATTCAAGTGAAATACAAATGAACACGCAAAACAAGGTGTAAAGTAGCGCAGATTTAATATACAGAACAAAACAGACAAGTAAATTTTCGACAAATTTCCCTTCTTCCCCTCCTTAGTTTCTTGAACTGTCCTCACTAGGGTGTCCTATTCAACTGTCTATTATGGTCATTCCCATGCTGTTGGTGATCAGGGCAGTAATGTTCTGTGCACTGTTCATGTCTGATTGTTCAGTCGGAAGAAGACACATTTGTTGAAAATTTACTTGTCTGTTTTGTTCTGTTAATTAAATCTGCATTACTCTACACCTTGTTTTGTGTGTGTTCATTTGTATTTCCACTTGCTTTCAGTAACGCTGCAGTTTGTTCCACTTTACTACCTATTCAGATTACCCTGAATTTGGGGATGCCACACAAGACCTCAAGCAAATCGTGCACTGAATGAAACCATAAGCCCCTCACAGGCGAGTAGAGCTACTGCTCCCCATGGAGGAAAGAGGGCTGTGGCGAGCCAGGAGTGGCAGCTCCATGGGGGGTCGGGGCGTCCAGTAGCACTGGGGGTGGAGGGATGAGGTGACACGAAGGGTAGCTGCACCCCCACCACGATTGAAGTTGGGGGGTAAGGAACCATGTGGGTATCTGTAACCCCCCCAATCGCAGAGGTGGGCCTCGCTGAAGGCAGCGCCTGAGTGCTAGGCCAGAGACAGCACGGCCAGGAGAAGAGAAAAAAAAACGAACCTGAGCCTGCTGAGAGGGGGCGGGGCCAGATTGCTAGCCTGGAAAACAGGATGAAACAAACCCCCCCCCCCCCCCCCTTCCCCAACGTCAGATCATGGACTTGGTGATAAGAAGACGTAAACACATCACCAGAGCCCAAAAATCCCAATGATAGGCCAAGCTGGACACCCGATGTCCCCGTGGGCAGGCCCTCCCCCCGGAGGGACGGAACGGTGGACGCTGTCTTGAGGAGAGCCAGTAGAAAACTGGCTCTCAACGTCCATTTCCCCTAGGGGAGAGCAGACGAACGCCTGGGGAATGGTGAATGCTGGGGGTCAAGAGCAGCCACCCTGGGAGCAGAAGAAGTGGATGGCCAGGCTCAACTGACCCCAAACAGTCAGAGCCCTCGGAATATGACTTCGAAGGGATAAAATGGAAAGCGGGTAAAGCACATGATTCGGGTCCCAAATGTGTGTGTGAATAATCGGTGCCCCCATGCTGAGTGCGAGCAGCGGGGAAAAAGCTATCAGCACCATTATGAGTTGGACGAGTTGACTCAAGCGAACTGAGGGCGCGAGCCAACATCGCCTCGAACAGGGCCTGGACACTGGAAGAATACTCTTGCCCCGAATTGAGTGAAGGAGCAGAATGACTGGAGGGATAGAAGAAGAAGCAAAGTCGCGCGGAGGGCAGTCTGTCTGCATGTTTGTCTCAGATGAAGGAAGGGAGGTGACGGGTGCAGAGTAATAAGGAGAAGAACGAACACAAGAATGATAAAGTAAAGGCTGGTCACTAAACTGACCACTAACTGCACCAAAACTACTCCCACCTACAGAAGTGACTGTCTCCACCAGAGGAGGAGGCAAGGAGGCTGAACAGCCACCAACGTTCCCCTGAAGTGGACCCTTAGCTCCTACTCTGAGCCATTTGCCCTTATAACACTAACAGTGTAGGTCTTGTTCTCTGGTGGTTCCAACCTGTGGGTCCTGGGTCCTGGGTCCCCCAAAGCGAGGGGGCGGAAAGAAGGGAGTCCGACCCCAACCCACTGGTTCCCCTCTCTGAACTGGACCTCAGAGGCATGGAGCAAGACGGACACCAGCCACAGAGACAAAATGGTGTGAAAATTTGAAGTGCATTGAAAACGGAAACACACACAAAAACTTGAAAAATTTGAAACCGAATGTGCAACTGCCCCAAAACCTGCACAATCAACTGGGGTATGCAAAAGTCACAATCAAAACAGGACAAGAAGCCACAACATGAACACTGTCGAAGTAGAGGACAGGCAAGACAGAGCAAAACCCAGTCCTGTGAGTGGTAGGTGTTGGCCGTTGAAAAGGAAGTCCAAGGGGTGCGCGCATGTGCATTTGTTTAGAGGCGGAAGTCGGGCTCGCGTCTTTATACTGCGTTAGTGCAAAAAAAAAAAATCATCCAACAGAGCAAATTAACTGCCACTGTTATGCAACAGTTTAATGTGATACAGTATATGATGCCAAACATGTGGTTATAGCCCAGCCATTTGGAACGTGGTGACAGTCCTGAGATAACCTCTGCTGTTGACGGGACTATAATTTTAATCTTAATCTTAACCTATAGCCCAGCCGACTGCAAAGAGCCATATAAAGGCTGTTACCACATCAGTCAATTCCTATCACAGATGTTTAAAAATTCACACATACATTCAAATACAGTAAAACATTTTTAAAACCTGATAAAATTCCTCTAAAATCTTTCCAGTAAAATCTCAGATCAGGTGAAATATATTGATCTCTTTCAGGAACTGAAAAATCACATCCGGTGGGACATCTCTGAACAGAGTTTTCATGGAGTCTGACATAAAATGTTAATGTCTCACATCATTCAAGTCCCAACACTCTAGAAGAACATGCTTTATAGTGAGTGGTACATGGCAAGCAAAGCACCATGGAGCTTCTTTACCCTTTAAAAGATAAGAATGGGTATAAAGGAGTGGCCCGAGTGCAACCTGCACATAACTCAGTCTTTTCCTTATGGTCACCTGTGGCAGATGGTAAAAACTCATTAAGATCTGGACAGATCTGGAAAAGTTTGTTGTCCATCTGAGTGTTCCATTCCTCTTGCCAGAGATTTCTAACACAAGTTTCACATCCATGTGCGGGATGGAAAATCTGCACATTTCAAGGTTTGTGGCATCCTTGGCAAGTTGGTCTGCCTTTTCATTGCCTTGACCCAAGCAAAAACAATGTTGTAAACCATGATTTTTTCTGAGCAGTATACTGTTCAAATACATTCAGTAGTTGAGGGTGTTTGAGGTTACAGCCAGCAATGGCCTCCAAAGCAGAAAGAAACTCTGTGAGGATAAGAAAGTCTTTGTGATTTGACTCCGAGACAATTTTCAGAGCCAAGACTAGCACTGTGAGCTCAGCAGTGTTTATAGAGCTGTCTGAAGGAATATATGTTTTCACATTTTTCAGGAGGGAGCTGTCGAGCAGTAAGCGGCACAAGCAACTCCCTGTTTATAAGACTTTCCCTCGTTTAAGATCTAGATTTCAGAGACACTACTCTTCTTTGAAAGTATTAAAACTGCCCTGTTATAAGATTTTTTCCCCTTGTATGGCCTAATTTTGGATGATTTTTTTAAGGTCCTCTAAGAGGGAATCTACTGTATATAAATGTTAATATAAACAATTTACCTGGAATGAGAATCCGCAAGATTTTCCTCTGGTTCCCACGAGTTGAATCTGTTAGGGAAAAAACAACAATGTTATACATATCATATATATATATATATATATATGTATGTGTGTGTGTGTGTGTGTGTGTGTGTGTGTTTAAAAACAATCGCTGTGTATCCTTGCAGACAATCCTATGCATAAGTGTATTAAGATTAAATTGCAGACACATTTTCTCATTTTTTTTTCTCATTTTGTTTTTGGTCAGTAAGGTCCATTAAAAACATCTGACTGAGTTTTTCAATCACACTCACACACATGCACACACTGTGATACACATATGTGATATACACACACACACAAACATGTCCTCATCCACACACATACATAAACATACATTCTCTTTATAGCTTGGTTTGACACTAAAATACAAATTTTTGTAATTGACTGATCAAATAAAAAGATCACTTTGGTACACAGAAATAATAGCAAAACCTGCACAGTGAGATAGTGCATTTGGGGAATGCTGAATCAATGAAGAAATGATTAAAAGACTGGGACAACAATTTTAACAAAGCCTTTTTTTAACACCGGAACACATATACCTTGATACAAAGTGTACATGTGTAGTGGTGGGGAAGGGATGATGAGTGAGAGAGATTGAGAGACAAAGAGATAGCCAGTCGGTCAGTCAGAAAGAGACGCAGAAGAGACAGAGTTGTAATGCCATTAAGTTTAACATAACTCCTATATATCAAACAACTAAGTGGAAATACAAATGAACATACAAAAAAAAAAGATGTAAAGTAACGCAGATTTAATTAACAGAACAAAACAGCAAGTAGTTTTTTTGACAAATGTGTCTTCTTCAAATTGAACAAACAATCAGATAGGAACAGTGCATAGAACAATACTCCCCTGATAAACGTCAGCATGGAAATAACCATAATAGACAGGTGAATAGGACACCTTAGTGAGGACAGTTCAGAAACTGAGAACTGGGAAGAGGGAGAGAGAGAAGAGGGGAGGGGGGAGGGGCGTAGGGGGTGAGGCAGATAGCAGGAGGACAAGAGTGAGCTAGGAATAGGAAAGTGGGAAGGGTGTAAGTAAAAGATGAAGAGAGAGGGAGGGAGGAGGGGGGATTATGTATGTGAGTGGGGTGAATGTGTATGTAGTGTGTGTGTGTGTGTGTGTGAGTGTGATAAACAGAGGAGGAGGAAGAGAGAAAGAGGAGGGAGGTGGAAATAGGGAGGAGAGGTAGAGGTGAGTGTGAGGGTGGGGGTGGGGGGAGGGAGGGAGGGACAAATAGCAACTAGAGAACTAAAATATAGTAAACAAGCAAGTAAACTGAATAATAAAATAACCTAATTCCAGTGTGTGTGTGGTGTGTGTGTGTGTGTGTGTGTGTGTGTGTGTGGGGGGTGTGGGGTGTGTGTGTGTGTGTGTGTGTGTGTGTGTGTGTGTGTGTGTGTGTGTGTGTGGAAACAGGGAGAAGAGCAGGGTGGGGGGAGAGAAGAGGGGAGAGACGGAGGGGAGGGGCAAATAAGTGGTGAACTGCTCAGTATAAATATAATGAGCAAGCAAGTGAATGTAATAAGGTAATTATCGTCTGCTGCTACAAGAATACAGGGTCAAAAATAAAAAGAAGAATAGGAGGGGTAGGTCGCCTAAAGCAACCAACCAAAGTTTGATCCCAAGGTTGGTTGCCCTATCCTAGCACCAAGCGGTGAGAGTGGGAAAATTCTGTAAAAGCATTATGGACCATTTCCCATCTTTCCTAAAATGTCATTGAAATCCAAATTTACATCTGTTCGACATCATCCACATGAACAAAACACCAAGAATAATCTTCAAAAGCATGTATACATGAAACATGTAAAGAAAACACATCACTTACTTTGAGGAGTTTTTTTTCCATTTGATCAGGAATTCAGTTTTTCCCTGCATAAGATACATTTAATCACATGAACTTATGTCTCTATTTTCTTCAGTGTAGACATAATTTCAGAACAATCATTAGAAAGCAGTCCACATTCTGATCCAGTCATTCTAAATGCAGCTAGAAGCAGTTTTGTTGACATCATAAATGAGACCCATCATTATTATGAAAGAAACATTAGACAAAAAAAAAAGAAATGATATATAATAAAATCAAGTTTTTTGTTTCCAGTTTTCTGACTGACCTTAGTTTTTTTACCCCTGACCCTAAACTCTCTTTTGGACACTGGGGGAAAAAATCTTTAAAAAATCAATAAAACCAATGCAGTCTTCCCAATTACACATGCAAATGCATCACAGCCATCTATTGTATTACATAAGTGGTACCGAATTTGACGTACTTTTTGCGTAAAGTTGTTCACAAACAAACAGACAAACACCAATAAAAACAGTACCCCTGCCATCTTGGCGGAGGTAAAAAGAAGCCAACCTACAGTTTCTAATTTTTAAAGTGATGAAAAAGAAAACAGACCTCTTTTTCTTGGGCCTGAAGTGACAAACTCACAATGTTAGTTGTGCTTGTCAAAACATGAGATAGTTCTCTTTCTAATAACATATGAACCATTCCAGTTTGTTTTACCATTTTGTAGATGAACCATTCTAGTTTCTATTTCTTAGGTATAAGTATTTAATGTTAGTAGACTGAGCGGTGACTGGTTAGTAATTAAAGTGTGTGTGTGTGTGTGTGTGTGTGTGTGTGTGTGTGTGTGTGTGTGTGTGACTGTGTCTTGTATTCTAAAACTTAAGTTACAAGCAACAATATCACATGCAATCCACAGCTGCTAACCCCCACCTGCCCCCTCCTCCCCCACACAAAAAACCTCCTGTTTCATTAGTTTTAAAAACTGGGCAAGTAGGACAGGTTTTTTTTTTCTTTTGGTTTAGTTCTTGTCAAAATGATGCACCATGGTGAATTTTTGCATTCAATTTGGTTACCTGTATATTATTCTTAGCCGCGACGCATTTGCTTGCATAATTGGATGCACTGTTTTTTGTTTTGTTGCTCTAAAAGTTTAAATATTCTTTTCTTCCAATTGGTCAAAAAAAAGTGTTAAGGTTGGGAGTAAAAAAAAAATAGGGTGGGTCAGGAAACAACCTTTTTTTTTGGGGGGGGGGGGGGGGGGGGGGGGTAAGGGGGGGGGGGGTGGGGGGGGGTGGGTGGGGGGGGGGGGGGGGGGGGGGGGGGGGGGGGGGGGGGGGGGGGGGTGGGGGGGGGGGGGGGGGGGGGGGGTCATTAAGAGTCATTCTTAAAGTGACTTGCGCGCATACACACACTCACACACACGCACTCTTGTATAAAATGATCTCTCCTAATGATCAAAGAGAAATGTTTATGACAAGACATTTCTACCAGCCGCCGTGGTGAAGTGGTTAGCGTCGTGGACTCCTGGCTGGGAGGTTGTGGGTTCGAATCCCACCCAGTCATGTGGGGGTTTTTCTGCCCCGACCGGCTCCTACCCAGAGTTGAGTTTGCTGCGGACTCAGTTGGGAGACTGAGACCACACAGTCGAGTTTCATCCACTTAATGGATGCGTTTCTGAGAGTGCTGCTCAAATTTCCTGACCAACACTGCAGGTGCCTGTATCTCTCGGGCCTGGTTGACGCTGGGATACATTATGAATGAAGGAAGCGTTGAGTACAGCCCTGTCATGTAGTCTCTGACCGAAATGGAAATCCGTAGCATCATCTTGATTATCCTCATTTATCATCGATCAGCATTAAAAAAAAAAGTCTCAAGTTCTGTGGGCCCTTCATGCCCTGCTCTCATGGTGACCTCAATTTCTATGTCCTCTCCACGTCTGTGGCCTTGGTTTGGTTCTGTCGAGGTCACCGGTATCGGCGAGTCCATGGGGACTGTCGTTGGACGGATGTGGTGGTGCCCTCCGGAGGGAGAGCTCACTCATGCCGGCTCCGCGACTAAGCAATTATTGTCGTCAGTAGGGGGCTTAGTTGGTGGTGTGTCCTGCATATGTTAGATCAGAACAGGCGCCACTGAACACCACCTAAGTGACACGGCAGCAGTGGAGTGTCTCCTCCGGTGGGTTGCCTCTTGACGACTTGACGTTGACTGCTCCCTGTGGATTGCCGGTGCGGGGGGTGCGGCGGGGGCCGACCGGGCTGTGGCTGTGGATGGGATGTCGGAATGAGCGGCGCGGGTGCACTGCCCCTGAGGTGGCGAAGAGGTTGGGACAAAAAAAAAAAAAAAAAAAAAAAAAAAAAAAAAAGACATTTCTAAAAACATTAAATTTGTTTAAAAAATTGACACACACCGTAGTACAGTATACACCCACCATAATTTGTTAACACACACACACTTACACAGTGCCCATCCCCCCCCCCCCTCCCCCGCGCCACCCCCCATCCCCAAATCTAACCACTGCTGAACCGAAATCTAGATCTGGCGGCCATTTTTGTGTACGTCTTTTTTGGCATTTGAGTTACAACATCCGGAGGCCTACGACACCCTCAGCCACTGAAAGTCATAAATAACTCGCCATTCTTGCACTCAATAATACATTACACTAAAGTAAACATCTTCAACATTTTTTTTTTACAAACAATTACGAACCTGTTTGACTCGTTTTTTTAATATTTTTTCAACGGCGTAGACGCCGTCTAGTCCTGAACCAGTTGAAGCCATTTTTGTCAGGCCTAGCCCCCTCTAATTTCCCAACACGTTAGTAACCTCCCTTTAACGAAGGCAGTGGGTCCGTGATCAATGTCACAAATTGGGGCCAAAACATTACATATTCTCTATTACGCTCTAAGCCTCACGCAACAGCTCATAGCTCATCAGCACGTATCAAAACAAATTCACTGTACAGTTCAGCCCTTGACACATACCATTCCTTGTTCTCATTAAGTACCAAAGTTTCCAGTGTTTTATGTAAGCACAATCTACATGACCCTTCATTTTTTCTATCGTCTGCTAGACTTTCCCTCCCAAATGCCTGTGCCCTACCAATGGTCCAGGAACACAAATTCTCACCAGTCATGCCTGTTTCTGCTACCCTTGCTGACATATAGCATTGAACTAATTTATTGACCCCAAATTTTTCCAGGACAAAATCGTCTTTGTTACGGTTCCGTAACTCTAGCCACTGCCTTATGAATTCGCGCCAACGAAAATTTCACACCACAAAACATGCAAATTCTTCTGATTACAAATGCAAGAAAGAAATAACCCAACTCTCTTATATGTTGAAAGATATCACATGCATGTCGATTAATTGTAAAAGATATCGTTTTCTTCTAGAAACTAAAACGATAACACTGTTTTAAAAAACGACCACTGTGAATGATTGCACTGGAATGGTTACTTTATCATTTTTAAAAGCAATGCTATCTTTCTTTATAAATGCCATGTTCAGTTCTGAACAATCGACGCTTATTTGTGTATCATATATCATCAACTTATAATAGCATGGTAACAAAATTATGAACTTTTAACTTTTGGCTAGACAAAATATTGACATTGCAATGAGATCGCGCGTGATAGGTTACCTGAAAAAAAGAAGAATATTAACTGTCCATTTAAACTAGGCACCATATTCCTCAACATTATAGCGATCAGTTGAAAAAGATCAAAAGACAACTTTTTGTATGCTGGTGGTGTATGAAATCAAAGGGGTATTTTCAGTCAGTCATCAATTAACGATTATTGTAAGTAACCCATTTCTTATCCACCACCATCAAACTACAGAGGCATCCAAAAAATAAATAATTGAATACCTTACTTACCTTATTTTTCAAAATCTTCCTGTTCGTAGTTAGTTCAAATGCCAAAGAATGATTTCCAACCATTTGTTTCAAAATTGGAATTATAAATGATGAACAATAAGTGTTTATGCATCAAACTGCAAATCATGATCAAATCTCAAGTAAGGTCGTCTTCAGACTCACTACCCGACACCCAATTTTTTGGCACACCACCAATTTTTCCGTGGTAGTGCTAATTAAAATTTATAAGAATGATTTTTTTTGCATCTATTCATTTGTTTTTTACGAACCATCTAGGCTTCTGATTGTGTGCAAAGCCCAGCAAGACTCAAAAACGCTTTTTACGAAATAAGTCACCATTTTTTGGAAATTAATTTGCACAACAAGTTTAAAGTATTAGGTCTCTGTTTGCAAAATGTGCGTGCCATTTGAGCTGTTTGTTCACGCACATGTGTTTGTTTGTTTTCAATTTTATACTTGTATACAGGCGTGGTACTGTGAATTTTATCCGTAAACCCCAGAGCGTTTTATGTATAAAACACTCATAAAATCTGTTTCAGTTAAACTTTGTCTCATCCCTGTACGTTGCCCAAAGAAAATCACCTTTCCTTTCAGGGACCTCTTTTTTTTTTTTAAATACAACTGCTAGTCGATGGTCTCGAACATCGTCGGGCTTATTGACAGTAAGGAGAATGATTGGTGGAAACAAAAAAAGCGGAGAGGGGATGAAAGTACGTAGTCTGGTTATCAATGACAGGGCAAGAACCAATGGAATGATTGGATTGGACGAGGACATGGATGATGACGTATCATGAAGATATGGATATGGCAAAGCGTGTGGTAAAGGTTCGGTTTCTCTTCTCAAAATGGATGTCTGTTCGTTAAGTATGCGCCGGCAAAACCAAGAAACGTTCCTTTTAATTGACTTTTGAAACGCCTTGTTTTTTTAATTATCACCTATGAAAGTGAATTTTGTTTTAGGTAAACTTCAACAGCACGTTTTTTTCTTTCTATGGTTTGACATTCTGAATAAAGTGGGACCTGCCCCTCCAGTCTGTTCAAACGAAAAAAAAATCAATGTTTATGCTTCTGTCATTACCAAGACAATAGCTTATCCATTTTAACCAAAAACAAAAAAAACAAAAAAACTAAAAAACAAACAACAAACAAACAACAAACAAACCCCAAAAAAACAAAAAAAAAATTAATTCCCGGCCAGGGAAAAAAGAACCCAAAAAACCGAAGAAATAAAATAATATACCAAATATACGAAAAGAGCAAGACAAAGGAAGAGGGGTGGTAAAGGAGTATGGCATCGGGGGAGAGGAACGGGGTAATGGAGTGAAAAAATGAGTGTATTGACGGAAACGTAGTTTTCACCTAAGACCGGGAGGGTAAAACAATGCCAATAAAAGGGAAAAACCTCGGGGAAGGGCCCCCCCGCTGGCAGAGGGGCGACACCCGGGGACTTAGCATTTGAAAGAGGCCAGACGATGTACAGGAGTGTCGGAGTGCACAAGCGGTCGCCGGGCTCATATCAGTCGTTTCCCAAACCCATTGGTCGTTTGTTTCAGAGGGTAAAGTAGTTGTTCGGTGCGGGTCGGTTGGCGGGGTCCGGCGGTCGGGCCTATGCTCCGCACGGGGCAATTTCGAGGTGCTTGCGGTGCCGAGCCGAGTACTCCCTCACGGTCGCGTGTTACATTAGCTACACCCTGGGGGGTCCGGTCTGCGCCCGGCCCACCGGGGCCGGGGGGTCGGCACCCCCCAGCTCGCCCCCCGGGGCGGGTCTACGCCCCCCACCCACATGTCACACCCCCCCTGTAGCCCCACCCATGTTAATCAACGCTTCCCTCTCCATCTCACATGCCACCGTCTTCTCGCCACCGCCCCTCCCCACCCCGCCCGACCTTTCCGCCTCATAATCCCAACTCATTCTAGCCCTGAAATCCGCGCTCGCGCTCCCTGGACTGCCACCCCCCCCCTCCTCCGCCCGCCAACGGGAGCAAGGTGCCACGCACACCACACACGTTTACGGAAATGTTCATGCAACAAGAAGCTCCTCTCCCCGTCCCTTCCAACATCCTGCTACGAGCCAGGTACCGCGTCGTGTGGAATCTCGCACCCAGGGGGGTCTATGCCGCTGGGTTATACATGATTCAGACCGTCAACCGCCGCCACCCATTCGACAAGTAACTTGCTAACGCACGTTGTTACTACTGCAACCCGCCCCGCCGCACCACGCAGCCACCCCGCACCCGCGGCGTGCTCTGCATTCGACCTCCCGTGTACCCCCCCCTGGCCCGTCATACCCTGTATTCTACGTGCCCCCCCCTCCCCCCCCCCCCCCCCCCCCCCCCCCCCCCCCCCGAACGCCCATCCTCACTTGTCACGACCAGCCATCTCGCCCCCTTGCCCCCCCACCTACCTCTACGTCACGCCCTGCGTTATGTGTCGCAACATGTAAGCCCCGCCCACTGAGCGAATGACGGAACCCAACAACCGATCAAACCGACTGAACGAACGCAATGACCGAACGGCCGACTAACCGACTGAACGAACAAACGACTGACCGACCGTCTAATCGACTGAACGAATGAGTAACTGAACGACCGACTAAACGAATGAATGACTGACAAACAGATTGACGGACTGTACGAAGGGAATAACTGACCACCGACTGGATGAATGAATGACTGAACGAAACCGACTGACAGACCGAATGAATGACCGTCTGAACGAATGAATAGCTAAACGACCGAATGAACGAGCGATCGACCCGCCCGAATAAATGTACTAACGAAGGAACGAACGACCGACTGGACGAATAAATGATGTCTGAACGACCGAACTAAACGAATGACTGACTGGACGACCGTCTAACCAACAGAACGAATGAATGACTGAACGCGCGTTGACCAACTGTACGAAGGAATGACTAACCGACCGACTGAACGAATGAATGAATGAGCGACCCGACCGGACACATTTACGAACGAATGACTGAACGACTAACTGACCGACTGAAGAATGAACAAGCGACCGACTTAATGAAAAAACAACAACAACGAACGAGCGACTGACAGACCGAACACAAACTCGTGGGGAAAACAAAAAGAACGAACGAACGAACGAACAGTCAAACGAATGTACGAAAGAAAGGAATCGATGAAAGAAGAAAGCAAAAAGAAAAAAAAAAAGAAAAAAGAAAAAAGAGAGATAGAGAGAGAGAAAAGTCACAAATAGTGTACTCAAGAATGGTGAAAAAGGCTTAAACGATTGTAAAACAAACTCGTCTAAAAAAATATCCGGGGGAATCGGCGGGTGGTCGGGGTGGTGGGGTGTGCGTGTGTGTGCGGGGGGAGGGGGGCGGGGGAGGGGTGTGTTGAAGGAACGGAAACAAAAAAGAACTGTTGTCGCAGCTGTATGTGCCATTAATTTTAATGTAAAAAACATTAAACAAAACATTCAAAAGCATTTCAACTTTTAATGCCAAAGACAACAAAATACACAAACTAAAAACTTGTCTTTTGGTAACACTGTGATCGCCAACGCTCCACAGGGCATACACTGCTGCAGGCCAAATAAATAAGAACAGAGAGAGAGAGAGAGAGAAGAGAGAGGAGAGAGAAGAGGAGAGAGAGAGAGAGAGAGAGACACAGACAGACAGACAGACAGGCCGACCGACAGACAGGACAGACAGACACGACGATCAGATAATCTGTCAAATTACTTACTAAAGTAACCAACAAGGTAGACAAATGAACTTAATGGATAATGACGATGAATAGGACCCCCGCCCGAAATGATCTCTCTCTCGGAGGGCCCGGGCGGGACTCTCTCTCGCTCTTCTCCGTCTCCGTCTCTCCTCGTGCCCGAAAAAATCTCTCTGGTGGGTGCGCGACGGTGTATACACCCACCCACACACACACCGGCCACCACACGAGCCCAGGCCACATCACCAAACAACACACAGGGATCTAAGCATACAAATATCTATACAGAGAATACTATCATCTATCTATCTATCTATCTAATCTATCCCGATCTATCTATGGTCACACCACACACAACACATGGCACACACACAACACACACACACCACCCACAAACACGACCACACCGAAGCTTGATTGTATTCATTAAATAATGTACCAGCTATCTCTTCTAATATTCCCTCCCTTCAATGAACATTTTGATTTAGTTATTTACAGTTATGGGGAGTTCTGTTTACTGAAAATGCGCGCAGTTTTGAATAAATGTGTTGATTTGTATGAATAATATATGCCCCTCTCCTCTCTCCTCTCCTATCTCTCTCTCTCGAGTCTCGGTCACACACACCACCATAACCACAAACACACACACAAAACACCCACTACCCACACACACACACGAGCGGACTTCGGTAAACTTCTGGTTTACATAACAACCCATGAGGAAGGCAATATAAACTGCAATATCAACGAATGTAAATACGAAAGAAGAATAAGGACAGGATTGAAAAAAAAAAGATAGGATGAAGCCCTGAGTTAGAAACAAAAAGACCGATAAGGACACAAACACAAAGCCAGGATAAAATTTATTAATGGATTTTATCAAACCCCATGACAAGAGA
>JADBJO010013670.1:28900-31400 GCA_016801955.1 Conus betulinus
TGTGTGTGTGTGTGTGTGTGTGTGTGTGTGTGTGTGTGTGTGTGTGTGTGTGTGTGTGTGTGCACGTGTGTGTGTGGTGTGTGTGTGTGTGTGTGTGTGTGTGTGTGTGTGTGTGTGTGTGTGTGTGTGTGTGTTTTGTGTGTTGTATATGTGTGTGTTGTATGTGTGTGTGTTTGTGTAAGTGTGTGTGTGTGTGTGTGTGTGAGAGAGAGAGAGAGAGAGAAGAGAGAGAGAGAGAGAGAGAGAGAAGAGAGAGAGAGAGATGGTCTTTTCTTTGAATGTTTCAAGAGAGACAGAATGAAGATAAGAAAAAAGAACAGATGAAAACTGGAAACAAAGGAAAAGGACAGAAAGGAATGAGATAAAGAAAGGAGGAAGAAAAAAGTACAAATAAGACAGACAGAAAAGAAAGACAGAAGGCAAGACAGCAGGCAGAGAAGACAGAAAGAAAGAAAGAAAGACGACGACAGAAAGAAAAAAATACGGAAAGAACACAGGCAAGCAGGTATAGTGATAAAAAGAAAGAGCAAGGAGACCGATGTAACTTGTTTTAAAAACAAAGATTCATATCAAGAAAAAGAAAGTCAGACAGACAGAAGGAAAGAAGAAGAAAAAAAAAAAGGAAGTGGGAAAAGAAGAAAGGAGGAAGTGGAGAAAGAAAACAAAACCAAAGATCAGAATGAAGGTACAGAGAGAGAAAAAAAAAGGAGGAGCATGAAAAAAAAAACAAAAAGAAAAAAAAAAAAAACAGAAAGAAAAAAAACAGAAAAAGATGAGAAAAAGATGTATAGTGGGAAAAAAGGAAAGGGGGAAAAAAAAAAAAAAAGTGAATAAAGAATGGGACAACAAAGGAAGCCTGCTGCGTTTATGCATCCAACCACGCAATCGACAGCTACATCACAAACTGACAGCCGAAATCTGACGTCAGGTACATCCGGGGATGTTGGGGACGGCAGGGGTTCGGGGGGTGGGGGGTGGTGGGGGGCGGCGGTGGCCGGGGGCGGTGTGAGGTTGGCGGGGGGGGGGGTTTTCCGTCCCGGGCCGGGAGGCGTGGAGGGTTTCAGAGGGCGTCGGGGTTGGGTGTTTTCGGGGGTGGGGGGGGGGGATTGGGGGCAGGCTTTTTGTGTGGGAGTTTTTGGGGCACAGCCGGGGGGGGCTGGGGGTTTTGAGGGGGTTGAGGTTTAAAGCTATTCTCGTCACGTCTCCGAAGTTTCAGGTGTACAATGCGTGCATTACAAGGCCCACAGGCCGACGATAAAAGGTTATTGTTTTTTCGCTGTTCGGTCACACTGCTAAACAGGTTCTGGCAAACGAAAACTGAAAAAAAAACCAGGATTCGTTTGAACCATACCTGACTTACCTTCTCTCTCTCTCCTCTCTCTCTCTCTCTCCCTCTCTCTCTCTCTCTCTCTCTCTCTCTCTCTCTCTTTCTCTCTACTCCCCTCTCTCTCTTTCTCTCTCTCTTATCTCTTCTCTCTCTCTCTCTCTCTCTCTCTCCTCTCTCTCTCTCTCTTTCTCTATCTCTCATTTTCACTCTCTCTGTCTTTCAGCTTCCCCATTCCTCCCTCACACACTCCCCCTCCATTGCTCTTATTTTCTCACACCCTTCTCTCTCCTCTCTCTCTCTCTCTCTCTCTCTCTCTCTCTCTCTCTCTCTCTCTCTCTCTCTCTCTTCCGCTCCTTTCCTCACTCTCTCTCCCTCACTCTCTCTCCTCCGTGTCTCCCTCCCTCCCTCTCCCCTTCTCTCCCTTTCTCTCTCTCTCTCTCTCTCTTCTCTTTCCCTCCCTCACTCTTTCCCACCCCTCTCACTCTCTCTCCATCTCTCTTTCTCTCTCTCTTTCCCCCTCTCTCTCTCTCTCTCTCTCTCTCTCTCTCTCACTCTCTGTCTCTCCCTTTGAGACCGTCCCTGCACAGAAGCTCACCGGAAGCTGTCGCTCACACACTCGATTTTGATTATATTTCCGTATCAAGCACTGCAGAAGTATGTCTTTTGATCTACTCTGAAATTCGTAAACGGAACCGTGCCAAAAACAAACGAACAAGAAAAAAAGAGAGAAAAGGAAACGAGCTCTGAGCAAGAAATGCCACAGGTGGAAAGCATCGTCGTTTTCTTCTGACCAGTGCCACTTTCACATGGGCTGAAAATCCACGTCTGTCTCATCTGATAAGAGTGAGGTGGACAAGAGCTACGTCAGAAGGTTCTAGAGAAGGTTCTAGAGAAGGGTTCAGAGAAGAGCAACCAGGATGGTACCAGGTCTATCAAATTTAACATATGTGGAACGTTTGAAGCATTTAGATTTACCTTCATTAAAGTACCGCCGCTTTAGAGCAGAATTGTGATACAGATGTATAGTATAATTAATCACATTGATCATATAAATCCTGACTCCTTTATTTTTTTAAGGCAACCAGTACCATCTACCAGAGAATCAGGTCATAACTTGTACCCTGAACATTCACGTCTATTTTTTTTTTTAAATACTCATATACTAATCGAGCT
>JADBJO010013670.1:38900-43900 GCA_016801955.1 Conus betulinus
TCAATGCCTTAACGTTGACGATCAAGGTTATTGTCTATCACTGACCAATCACTGTGACCATCAATGCCTTAACGTTGACGATGAAGGTTATTGTCTATCAAGGTTATGTCTATCACTGATTGTCACTGTGACCATCAATGCCTTAACCGTGACGATGAAGGTTATTGTCTGTCACTGATTTGTCACTGTGACCATCAATGCCTTAACGTTGACGATGAAGGTTATTGTCCATCACTGATTGTCACTGTGACCATCAATGCCTTAACGTTGACGATCAAGGTTATTGTCTATCACTGACCAATCACTGTGACCATCAATGCCTTAACGTTGACGATGAAGGTTATTGTCTGTCACTGACCAATCACTGTGACCATCAATGCCTTAACGTTGACGATGAAGGTTATTGTCTGTCACTGATTGTCACTGTGACCATCAATGCCTTAACGTTGACGATGAAGGTTATTGTCCATCACTGATTGTCACTGTGACCATCAATGCCTTAACGTTGACGATGAAGGTTATTGTCTATCACTGACCAATCACTGTGACCATCAATGCCTTAACGTTGACGATGAAGGTTATTGTCTATCACTGATTGTCACTGTGACCATCAATGCCTTAACCGTGACGATGAAGGTTATTGTCTGTCACTGATTGTCACTGTGACCATCAATGCCTTAACGTTGACGATGAAGGTTATTGTCCATCACTGATTGTCACTGTGACCATCAATGCCTTAACGTTGACGATCAAGGTTATTGTCTATCACTGACCAATCACTGTGACCATCAATGCCTTAACGTTGACGATGAAGGTTATTGTCTGTCACTGACCAATCACTGTGACCATCAATGCCTTAACGTTGACGATGAAGGTCATTGTCTGTCACTGATTGTCACTGTGACCATCAATGCCTTAATGTTGACGATGAAGGTTATTGTCTGTCACTGATTGTCACTGTGACCATCAATGCCTTAACGTTGACGATGAAGGTTATTGTCTGTCACTGACCAATCACTGTGACCATCAATGCCTTAACGTTGACGATCAAGGTTATTGTCCATCACTGATTGTCACTGTGACCATCAATGCCTTAACGTTGACGATGAAGGTTATTGTCCATCACTGATTGTCACTGTGACCATCAATGCCTTAACGTTGACGATCAAGGTTATTGTCCATCACCGATTGTCACTGTGACCATCAATGCCTTAACGTTGACGATCAAGGTTATTGTCCATCACTGATTGTCACTGTGACCATCAATGCCTTAACGTTGACGATGAAGGTTATTGTCTATCATTGATTGTCACTGTGACCATCAATGCCTTAACGTTGACGATCAAGGTTATTGTCCATCACTGATTGTCACTGTGACCATCAATGCCTTAACGTTGACGATGAAGGTTATTGTCTATCATTGATTGTCACTGTGACCATCAATGCCTTAACGTTGACGATGAAGGTTATTGTCTATCACTGACCAATCACTGTGACCATCAATGCCTTAACGTTGACGATAAGGTTATTGTCTATCACTGATTGTCACTGTGACCATCAATGCCTTAACGTTGACGATGAAGGTTATTGTCTGTCACAGATAGTCACTGTGACCATCAATGCCTTAACGTTGACGATGAAGGTTATTGTCTATCACTGATTGTCACTGTGACCATCAATGCCTTAACGTTGACGATCAAGGTTATTGTCCATCACTGATTGTCACTGTGACCATCAATGCCTTAACGTTGACGATCAAGGTTATTGTCTATCACTGATTGTCACTGTGACCATCAATGCCTTAACGTTGACGATGAAGGTTATTGTCTATCACTGATTGTCACTGTGACCATCAATGCCTTAACGTTGACGATGAAGGTTATTGTCCATCACTGATTGTCACTGTGACCATCAATGCCTTAACGTTGACGATGAAGGTTATTGTCCATCACTGATTGTCACTGTGACCATCAATGCCTTAACGTTGACGATGAAGGTTATTGTCTATCACTGACCAATCACTGTGACCATCAATGCCTTAACGTTGAAGATCAAGGTTATTGTCTATCACTGATTGTCACTGTGACCATCAATGCCTTAACCGTGACGATGAAGGTTATTGTCTGTCACTGATTGTCACTGTGACCATCAATGCCTTAACGTTGACGATGAAGGTTATTGTCCATCACTGATTGTCACTGTGACCATCAATGCCTTAACGTTGACGATCAAGGTTATTGTCTATCACTGACCAATCACTGTGACCATCAATGCCTTAACGTTGACGATGAAGGTTATTGTCTGTCACTGACCAATCACTGTGACCATCAATGCCTTAACGTTGACGATGAAGGTCATTGTCTGTCACTGATTGTCACTGTGACCATCAATGCCTTAACGTTGACGATGAAGGTTATTGTCTGTCACTGATTGTCACTGTGACCATCAATGCCTTAACGTTGACGATGAAGGTTATTGTCTGTCACTGACCATCACTGTGACCATCAATGCCTTAACGTTGACGATCAAGGTTATTGTCCATCACTGATTGTCACTGTGACCATCAATGCCTTAACGTTGACGATGAAGGTTATTGTCCATCACTGATTGTCACTGTGACCATCAATGCCTTAACGTTGACGATCAAGGTTATTGTCCATCACCGATTGTCACTGTGACCATCAATGCCTTAACGTTGACGATCAAGGTTATTGTCACTGATTGTCACTGTGACCATCAATGCCTTAACGTTGACGATGAAGGTTATTGTCTATCATTGATTGTCACTGTGACCATCAATGCCTTAACGTTGTTGACGATCAAGGTTATTGTCCATCACTGATTGTCACTGTGACCATCAATGCCTTAACGTTGACGATGAAGGTTATTGTCTATCATTGATTGTCACTGTGACCATCAATGCCTTAACGTTGACGATGAAGGTTATTATCTATCACTGACCAATCACTGTGACCATCAATGCCTTAACGTTGACGATAAGGTTATTGTCTATCACTGATTGTCACTGTGACCATCAATGCCTTAACGTTGACGATGAAGGTTATTGTCTGTCACAGATAGTCACTGTGACCATCAATGCCTTAACGTTGACGATGAAGGTTATTGTCTATCACTGATTGTCACTGTGACCATCAATGCCTTAACGTTGACGATCAAGGTTATTGTCCATCACTGATTGTCACTGTGACCATCAATGCCTTAACGTTGACGATCAAAGGTTATTGTCTATCACTGATTGTCACTGTGACCATCAATGCCTTAACGTTGACGATGAAGGTTATTGTCTATCACTGATTGTCACTGTGACCATCAATGCCTTAACGTTGACGATGAAGGTTATTGTCCATCACTGATTGTCACTGTGACCATCAATGCCTAACGTTGACGATGAAGGTTATTGTCTATCATTGATTGTCACTGTGACCATCAATGCCTTAACGTTGACGATGAAGGTTATTGTCTGTCACAGATAGTCACTGTGACCATCAATGCCTTAACGTTGACGATCAAGGTTATTGTCCATCACTGATTGTCACTGTGACCATCAATGCCTTAACGTTGACGATGAAGGTTATTGTCTATCACTGTTGTCACTGTGACCATCAATGCCTTAACGTTGACGATCAAGGTTATTGTCTATCACTGATTGTCACTGTGACCATCAATGCCTTAACGTTGACGATGAAGGTTATTCTCTATCACTGATTGTCACTGTGACCATCAATGCCTTAACGTTGACGATGAAGGTTATTGTCTGTCACTGATTGTCACTGTGACCATCAATGCTTAACGTTGACGATGAAGGTTATTGTTTGTCTATCACTGATTGTCACTGTGACCATCAATGCCTTAACGTTGACGATGAAGGTTATTGTCTGTCACTGATTGTCACTGTGACCATCAATGCCTTAACGTTGACGATCAAGGTTATTGTCTATCACTGATTGTCACTGTGACCATCAATGCCTTAACGTTGACGATGAAGGTCATTGTCTGTCACTGATAGTCACTGTGACCATCAATGCCTTAACGTTGACGATGAAGGTTGTTGTAATTATTGTCTTCCACTGGTCAATCATTCTTTACAACGTCTAGGAAATATTCGTTTATTTTCCCACTTACCTCATCTGTCGCTGTCTTTGTCTCTCTTGTCTGTCTGTCTGTTTGTCTGTATGTCTGTCTCTGTCACTCTTTCTCTCTCTCTGTCTCTGTCTGTCTGTCTGTCTCTCTGTCTGTCTCTCTGTCTCTCTCTCTCTCTGTCTCTCTCTCTCTCTCTCTCTTTCCCTCTGTCTCCTCCTTCATTTCTTTCTCATCCAACCACTTGCTATCTCTCTTCTGTCTGTCTGTCTGCCTGTCTGTCTGGCTGTCTGGCTCTCCTCTCTCTCTCTCTCTCTCTCTCTCCTCTCTCTCTCTCTCTCTTTCTCACTCTCTCTTTCAGCATTTCTTTCACTTCCACTTTTCTCTGTCTGTCTGTCAAATATGTCTGTCTCTCTCTTCTCTCTCTCTCTCTCTCTCTCTCTCTCTCTCTCTCTCTCTCTCTCTCTCTCTGCCTCTCTCTCTCTGTCTCTGATCTCTCTCTCTCTCTCTCTCTCTCTCTCTCTCTCTCTCTCTCTCTCTCTCTCTCTCTCTCTCTTTTTCTCTGCTCAACTGCACAGTTGGCCACCCAAGCCTTGCGCTCAAAACACACGTTGCTGATAACGAACTTTGAAGAATTTCAAAATACCAACCACCTCAGAGCAACGCCAGTTTCACAATGCTATGCAATGTTTTCTCAACAAAGCAGAAGAAAAAAAAATTTGTAAGTCACAATCCCACACATCCAGAAGCATCATCGTTTTCTCCCTCCAAAAGTACGCGCTTTTAGACAGCACCGGCTAAAACACATCCATCTCCTCTCAATCGTCTGGTAAAAAGGAAGATGACTGAGGAGCTGGATCACGGCCTCGTGAGGAAGAAGAAGGAAAAGAGAGACGAAGAAT
>JADBJO010013671.1:0-27500 GCA_016801955.1 Conus betulinus
CATTAATGTTGTGCTAACCCCGGACTGTCTCTGGATCGAAGCAAATGGTATTTTTAAGGTGGTGATGTGTGTTTGTTCATGTGTTCTTTCAAAAGGCTGTGGACAATAGATGAAATGATGGTAGATTGGTCTGTAGTGCCAGGGGTCGAGTTGTCACCTCCCGCTGTCGGATAGTAATGACTTTTGCTTTTTTGCAACTCGGGGAAAAGTGACTTTGCTATGCAAAAATTGAAGACGTACGTTAATGTATCTATAATTGCTGGAGCCTGATGTTGAGTATTTTTCCCGTCTAGCCATCCACCCTGCAGGTACCTGACTTTTTAGGCGTGCGTCTAGGTAGTGGATACCTTCAATACTGTTATTGGTGAAATATAAATTCAGACGTGATGTTTTTTCTCTTGGCAGTATTAGATTTTCAGTTCTGTTGAAGACTCGTGTTTATTTGGAAAACAAAGGGATCTGTCGGGACAATTATTTAGCTATAGTGCAAAAGTCGCGTGTTTAAGGCTGTTCGACAGAGCTACGTCCTTTAATTACAGTTGATTTTGCAGAAGATTTTATTGTTTGTACGCTCGTTAATAGCTCTTCGCGCATACGACATGTTTGGTTTCTGATTTGATGATATTGTTCTCGATAAGTATTTTGGTTTTTTTCTCTCTGGCGCTTCTTGAATTTATTGCATTTTCTCAGTTTTCTAGATTCTTCCTTCATAGCCATGTTGTTTAAGCAGATTTCTAAGGTAACCTGCCTCCTGTAACTCTTTAGTGTACCATGCCGGTTTAGGATCATGCCGTACTCTAATCGTTTTTAGAGGGGCGTGTTTATCATCTATTTCTGTAAATGTTTTGATCCAAATTCCAACAGCAAGATCTGGATCAGTTATGTCAAAACCTGAAGAGAGATTTGAGTTAAGCAAGTCCATGCAGAAAGTCTTGCCGTCGTTTAAGTTTGTACGTAAAGCAACGGTAGGTTATTGTCTTGTGCTTCCCGTTTTGGGAGTTTTCCTATCCTACTTTTTTAGACCATCGCCTGACAAAATTGGGTAATGGTCACTACCGTTTAACAACAGTGACGACAGAGCGAGAGATCGAGAGAGGAGAGCAGAGAGAGAGAGGAGGAGAGAGAGAGATAAGAGTGTTTGTGTGTGTTGTGTTGGGTCCTCGTCCTGTGGTCAAAATGTGTGTTCCACTTTGCTCCCGACAAAACTCTGGGCCGACTTTCCTGAAACATTTCTGTTAGGCAGTGGTTTACTATGGGTCCATGGGAGGATACCCGATGTTTTTAGATTTTACCGTTATGCCGTTACTTACGACGGCTGTAAGCGGCCTGTAAACGGTTTTTTTCACCTTTATGGAATATCTCCAGAAAGGACTTGGCCGATTTTGGTGGTGGTATTATCAGGTGGGTTCATGCCTGGGTTTGTCACAGGATGCTTGCCGGTAAATTTAGTCTGTTTATGGTCCAGGGGCCCGATATTTAATTTACCACAGGTTGCCTTATAACGGCTGTAACGGCTAGTTTTTCTTCTTAGGGAATATCTCAGAAAGTACTGGCCGATCTTTGTGAAAATTAACCCATTTGAGGGTAGCCCGATGTTTTCAGTTTACCATTATAGCCGCGTTACTAACGGCTATAATGGCCCATGAACACTTTCATTCTTTATTGAATATCTCACGAAAGCACTTTGTCGATCGTTCTGAAAATTTGTAGGTATGTTTATTACAGGTCACATGATGATACCCTATGTTTTAGTTTACTCTTATAGCCGTTATCTACGCTATAACTGCCCATAACGGTTTTTCTTCTTTATGGAATATCTCAGAAAGTACTTGGCCGATCTTTCTGAAATTTGTAGGTATGTTCATTATGGGCAACGAATGATGCCCGACGTTTTAGTTTATCGGTACTAACGGCATTACTAACGGTTATAATGGTTTTTCTTTTTTATGGAATATCTCAGAAAGTACTTGGCCGATCTTTCTGAAAATTTTGTGGTATGTTTCATATGGATCACGGGTGATGCCCAATGTTTAAGTTTACCGTTATAGCCGTTACTAACGGTTATAACGGCCCATAACGGTTTTCTGTTTTTTATGGAATATCTTAGAAAGTATGTTGCCGATTGCTGTTTCTGAAAAATTGTAGGTATGTATCATCATGGGTCACGGATGATGCCCTATGTTTAAGTTTACCGTTATAGCCGTTACTACGGGCCCATAATGGTTTCTTTTTTTAATGGAAAATCTCAGAAAGTACTTAGCCGATCTTTCTGAAAAATTTGTAAAGTATGTTCATTATAGGTCACAGATGTTTACCAGAATAGCCTGGACGAACGGTTACACCAGCCCAGACGGTTTTTTTCCTCTTTATGGAATATCTCACGCACGCGTGCTCAGGATAAACTGGGATACGTTTATATGCTTTTCGCATTTGCACTTGTTTTTTTCTTTCTGACGATCAGCTATTAGCTTCGCATATCTCCACAGCTTCTTAAGTTTGTTGCCGCGTTTCGGTAGCGCTCTCATAAGCCCTTCTTTCAACTTCTTCTTTCTTTTTTTCTTCTTTTTTTTTTTTTTTGTTGTTATTTGCATACACATGTACCATCGGTAACATGAGCAAGAAAAAAATTGACATGTTACGCAAGTTCTGACGCAAGATGACGGAAAGGAGAAAAGTAAAGGGAGAAAAAAAGAGGGGGGGGGGGTGGGGGGGGGTTGCGTTTGGGGGGGGGCTGTGTGGTCTGGGGGGCGTGTTGGTGGGGGGGGGGGGGGGGGGGGGGGGGCTGGTTGGGGGGGGGGGGGGGGGGGGCGGTGGGGGGTGGGCGGGGGGGGGCGCGGCGGTTGGGGGGGGGGGGACACCTGCGCCCCTGCTCCACCCCTCACACCCAAAAAGAACCCCCCACCAAAAAAACCACCACAAACAGAAACCTCTCTCCGTCTTAGAGCCCCTCCCCCTGGCCTTCTCTGCCCTCTCCTCCCCCCCCTCCTCCCCCTCCCTTTTCTTCACCCCCACACCCCCCACCCCCTCCCCCCTCTCCTTCTTGCTCCTCTCAAAAAGAATCTATCCTCCTCTACCGCCTTAGCCTCTCATCTCCGTCGCCTTTTGTTACAACTTCATAATAACTAGTATTACAAATGTTATATTTACTACTCTCATTAATGTAATCATTATTATTTACAATATTTCGAACATTTCAGCTTACCACTTTTCTAGCCCTCCTATAGCATCACTACCATTACTGTAGAGTTTACAATCACAATTATTAACAAAACTATTACTGTAATTATTAATATACCTATTGGATTCCATCCTCCTGAAACTTATATATCTTCTGTTTCCTTTCTGTTCTTTCTGTCATGTCCTCTCCCTCCTCCCTTGATTGTTGTTGTTGTTGTTGTTTGCTTTTTTTTGTTTGTTTTTTGCTCCTTACTATCAGAATTAATACCTTTAGTACCATAAAAATTATAACATTTTTTTTTGTTTTTATTTTTTATTTATTATTATTTTCATTTATTTATTTCTATTACCATTATTATTTTTCAATTATTTTTTATGCATATATCATCATTATTACTATATAATTATTTTTTTTTTTTCATTTATTTATTTATTTGATTATTATAAAAATATAAAAATGCATTTTCTACATATATCTCTCTATCATGTTTTTATTACCTTAACCTTCACTATCGTTGTTAGCAGTATCATTCAGTAATACTATCGCTAGTATTGATACTACCACCACTAGCATTGACATCGCCATCGCCATTCGCCTCTGAGGACCGTTGCCACGGCAACCCTGCTGTTTAAGAATCCTCTAACCCAAACAGTCCTTTCTCCCATACCCATATTACTGACACCAAGATTGGGTAGTCTTGTCTAGTTTTTTTTTCCTTCAATATTTTGACGATTATTAGCATTCTATCAATATTATTATTATCATCATTACGACTTTGACACACACATTATTTCCCTTCCAACAGCCTCGTTCTCATTCAACGCCTTCTTCTTCCTTGCGCTGAACTCTGAAGCGATCTGAAGCGATCAAAGCTAAGTGAATTTTCGTTTTTTATTTGTCTGTGTGTCACCTGAAGAAGACCTAAGAGGTCGAAATGCGTTGTGTTTTGTCTTGTGACTCATTTGTCACATTTCTCTGGGCGGTTCGCTAACATTTATATTTAGATTTGTTTAGATTTCCGCCTGCATTCGTCTCACTTTGCAACTATATCTGTTGTGCACAGTCTCTGTGTATCAGTATGTCAGTGATAATCATCATTGCTTGTTGCATCAGTATGTCAATGTTGATCATTCCCTGATGTGTCAGTATGTCAGTGTTGTTCACAGTCCCCTGATGTGTCACAATGTCAGTGTTGTTTACAGTCCACTGACGTGTCACAATGTCAGTGTTGTCCAAAGTCTTCTGACGTGTCATGATGTCAGTGTTGCTTACAGTCTTCTGAGGTATCACAATGCCAATGTTTATTCACAGTCCTCTGACGTGTTACAATGTCAGTCTTCTTTGAAGTCCCCTGACATGTCACAATGTCAGTGTTGTTCACAGTCCTCTGAAGTGCTACGATGTCAGTGTTGTTCACAATCCTCTGACGTGTCACAGTGTCAGTGTTGTTCAAAGTCTTCTCATGTGTAACATGTCATGTCAGTGTTGTTCACAGTCCCATGATGTGTCACAATGTCAGTGTTGTTCACAGTCTCCTGACGTGTCACGATGTCAGTGTTGTTCAGAGTCCAATGATGTGTCACAATGTCAGTGTTGTTCACAATCCCCTGATGTGTCACAATGTCAGTGTTGTTCACAATCCCCTGATGTGTCACAATGTCAGTGTTGTTTACAGTCCCCTGACATGTCCGGTGACATGTCACAATGTCACTGTGTCCACACCACCCTGACATGTCACTATGTCATTGTTGTGTTCACACTCCCATGACGTGTGTCACAATGTCAGTGTTGTTCAAAATCTCTGACGTGTCACAATGTCAGTGTTGTTCAAATCCACTGATGTGTCACAATGTCATTGTTGTTCACACAGTCCTCTGATGTGTCACAATGTCGGTGTTGTTTGAAGTCCCCTGCAATGACACAATGTCAATGTTATTCACAGTCCCAAGACGTGTCACATGTCAGTGTTGTTCACAGTCCCCTGACGTGTCAGTATGTCAGTGTTGATCACAGTCCTCTGACTCTGTCAGTGTTGTTCACATGTCACAATGTCAGTGTTGTCCATACTCCCCGTAACGTGTCACAGTTCAGTATGTCAGTGTTGTTCACAGTCCCCTGATGTGTCACAATGTCAGTGTTGTTCACAGTCCTCTGACGTGTCACAACGTCAGTGTTGTTCACAGTCTCTGATGTCTGTTGTTCACAGTGTCACAATGTCACATGTGTGTTTTCACATTCCCCTGTTGTGTCACAATGTCAGTGTTGTTCACAGTCCTCTGATGTGTCACAATGTCAGTGTTGTTCACAGTCCTCTGACGTGTCACAATGTCAGTGTTGTTCACAGTCCCTGATGTGTCACAATGTCAGTGTTTGTTCACAGTCCCCTGATGTGTCACAATGTCAGTGTTGTCCACATTCCCCTGACGTGTCACAATGTCAGTGTTGTTCACAGTCCCTGACGTGTCACAGTATGTCAGTGTTGTTCACAGTCCCCTGATGTGTCACAATGTCAGTGTTGTTCACAGTCCTCTGACGTGTCACAATGTCAGTGTTGTTCACAGTCCTCTGACGTGTCACAATGTCAGTGTTGTTCACATGTCCCTGATGTGTCACAATGTCAGTGTTGTTCACAGTCCTCTGATGTGTCACAATGTCCAGTGTTGTTCACAGTCCTCCTCTGACAGTGTGTCACAATGTCATGTCAGTGTTGTTCACAGTCCCCTGATGTGTCACAATGTCAGTGTTGTTCACAGTCCCTCTGATGTGTCACAATGTCAGTGTTGTTCACAGTCCTCTGACGTGTCACAATGTCAGTGTTGTTCACAGTCCCCTGACGTGTCACAATGTCAGTGTTGTTCACAGTCCTCTGACGTGTCACAATGTCAGTGTTGTTCAGTGTTGTTCACAGTCCTCTGACGTGTCACAATGTCAGTGTTGTTCACAGTCCTCTGACGTGTCACAATGTCAGTGTTGTTCACAGTCCTCTGATGTGTCACAATGTCAGTGTTGTTCACAGTCCTCTGATGTCACAATGTCAGTGTTGTTCACAGTCCTCTGACGTGTCACAATGTCAGTGTTGTTCACAGTCCCCTGATGTGTCACAATGTCAGTGTTGTTCACAGTCCTCTGATGTTTCACAATGTCAGTGTTGTTCACAGTCCCCTGACGTGTCACAATGTCAGTGTTGTTCACAGTCCCATGCCGTGTCACAATGTCAGTGTTCTTCACAGTCCTCTGACGTGTCACAATGTCAGTGTTGTTTCACAGTCCTCTGACGTGTCACAATGTCAGTGTTGTTCATAGTCCTCTGACGTGTCACAATGTCAGTGTTGTTCACAGTCCTCTGACGTGTCACAATGTCAGCGTTGTTCACAGTCCACTGACGTGTCACAATGTCAGTGTTGTTCACAGTCCTCTGACGTGTCACAATATCTGCGTTCTTCACAGCCCCCCGATGTGTCACAATGTCAGTGTTGTTCACAGCCCCATGACGTGTCACAATGTCAGTGTTGTCACATCCCCTGACGTGTCACAATGTCAGTGTTGTTCACAGTCCCCCAACGTGTCACAATGTCAGTGTTGTTCACAGTCCCTCGACGTGTCACAATGTCAGTGTTGTTCACAGTCCCCTGACGTGTCACAATGTCAGTGTTGTTCACAGTCCACTGACGTGTCACAATGTCAGTGTTGTTCACAGTCCTCTGATGTGTCACAATGTCAGTGTTGTTCACAGTCCACTGACGTGTCAAAACATCAGTGTTGTTCACAGACCTCTGACATGTCACAATGTCAGTGTTCTTCACAGTCCCATGAGGTGTCACAGTGTCGGTGTTGTTAAAAGTCCACTGACATGTCACAATGTCAGTGTTGTTCACAGATGCCTGACATGCCAGTGATTCAGAAGTGTCGACACTCATCTGATAAGTCAGTGTGTCAGTGTTGTTCGTGAACCTTAACGCATCAGTATGTCAGTGTTGGTTACATTCTCCTGAAATATCAGTAAGATGGTGTTACTCACGGTCCCCCAATGTGTCAGTATGTCTATGTTTTTCAGGGCCTTCTGTCGTATTAACAAGTTTTAGGCATTAGCTGCCTGTTCTTTTGGTTCATGCATTTGTCCCCATTTATCTACGTAAAGGTTTTTGCTTTTGGTTGTCACTGATTGGGCTGTGTACTGTGAGAAGGGTGCATTTGGACCCCCCCCCCCCCCCCCCCACCTAATTGGCCACCCCCTGTCCACCACAGAAGTGTGTGAGCGACTTGGGGGCTTAGTATCCAACCTTTTCTGCTCTCATCCTTACCCATTAAGCCAGTTCAGAGTCTGAAATTTCATTTTTCCGCGTTCTGTATTTTGATCCTTTTTCTTCCAAATTGCCAAATGTGTCATTAATCGGAAGATGAAATATCATTTTTTATGACATTTTTGGTTTTCTGATTCTGACCTCTCCTCTCCTCCAATCAGTGAAGAAAAGAAAAGGAAAAAATGATTACAGTTCTTTATCTTTTACCCTCTTTTTTGTGCAGACAGCGTCTTGGAGGAGATTGAAGGAGCAGCCATGGTTGACTGCTGCCTTGGTCATGTTTGTCTTGAGATGAAGGAGCCCGTGGACCTGTGCTGCTTGGTCATGTTTGTCTTGAGATGAAGGAGCAGCCATGGACCCTGTAACTGCTGCCTGGGACCTTGTGACTGGTCATGTTTTTGTCTTGAAGGAGCAGCCGTGACCTGCTGCTGCCTTGGTCATGTTTGTCTTGAGGTGCAGGGCAGCGAGAAGTGAGGCTTTCTGAACAGTTAAGGAGGAACTTCAAGCTGGACATTTGGGTGTTACTTCCAGTGGTGTCATAAAGCAAGAAAGATCAACATTTCATGGGACTTGAGAGAGAGAGAGAGAGAGAGAGAGAGAGAGAGAGAGAGAGAGAGAGAGAGAAGAGGGGGATTTAAACGTGTAAGGACCCGTTGTGTTCCCCCTAGTTCCCCTTTATTCTTACCTGAAGTGAAACAGACCAACTTTTCTTTGTCATTTTGCAAAGGCTGTGGCTTTCCTTTTGTTTGGCCTTTGTATGTAAAGTCTTTTCTTTTAACCTAGCAGCGTTCACTCAAAAGTGTAAGGCAAAGTTTTGTAACTGAACAGCAGTGAGAAGGAGGTGAACTAAAAGGTAAATGATAAGGTTTTGGTGGTATCCTGCCCATGGATTTTGTCCATGGCGCGTAGAAACTCCTCTCGACTGGGAGAAATTCGGAAATGAAAAGACATTCCTATAAAATAACTAATTTTCTTTCTTGATGAGAAGCGTCCCACTCCTGCCACACCATCACCCCCCCCCCCCCCCCTCCCAACCCCACTGGTACGGTGTTTTAGGGTTTGGGCTGATCAGTCTTTATGTATAGTATATTTATAACATTACGTTTGAGACTGAAGAATTTGGTTATTGTTGTATATCCAATCTAATTTAAAGAGTACAATAGAGAGAACTCCTTTGCGCATTGGGCGTTGGTTTCATTGGATGTTGTTTAGCATGTTCAGATGCATTCTTGTAGATAACGCTGTAGTACAATAATTACATTGTAAGTAACACTGTAGCACAATGATTACATTGTGGCACCTTCTGGGATACTTTAGCTTGCCACACCCCTGGACAGTGACCGTCATTCTGAGGCCATACCGTTGATTGCTATGATTGAATGTGTGTGAGCATTGGAGTTTCCTCTATTCAGATCATATGTGAAATCTATGTCGTCAAACTTGTGTTTTATATCCCTGTCGTCTACGGGAGGGTTGGAACTCGATGACGTTTCTCTTTGTCTTTCCTCCCTTGCCTCCCAGATCTCTTTATCGACATACGTATGCACACACCCAGACAGACAGCCTATGATAGTATGTCAGCATTGTTCAAAACTCCTTGATGTATTGAACATTTCAGCGTTGTCCACAATCCTCTTATGTGTCTTGCATTAGCCTTGTTTACAAGGTCATGATGTGTCAGTATATCAGCGTTGTTCACAATCACTTGATGTCTCAGTATATTAGAATGTTCGAAATCTCCAGGTGTATCAGAATACCAGTGTCGTTCTCAATGCTCAGAGGTATCAATATGTCAATTCAATTTACAATCCCTTGATACGTCAGTACATCAGTGTTGTTGACAATGATCTGGTATCATGGCAGTTCAAATTTCAGTCCTCCAAAGCATCATCACACCGGCGTTGTTTACAATACCCTGCTGTGTCATCATGTCAGTTTTAATTTACAATCCCCTGAATCATCACCACTCAAAGTCCGACAACTGGAGAGGAGTTATTCTACTGTCGATACCAGGAAAAGTGTACTGCCAAGTCATCCTCAACTGACTGCGCGACGTAGTGGACAATGAGCTCAGGGAACAACAAGCAGGCTTCCGCCCAAAATGATCCTGTGCTGAGCAGATCTTCACACTAAGACAGATCATCAAGAAGTGTGGAGAGCACCAAGTACCCCTGGCCATCAGCTTCATTGACTTCACCAGAGCATTTGACAGTGTCCACAGACCATCATTGTGGAAAATCATCATGAAATCCTACGGCATCCCAGAGAAAGTTGTGTTGGCAATAGAGCAGATTTACATAAACTCCACGTGGAGAGTCAGGATGGTAGATGGCTACAGTGACTGGTTTGAGTTGTCACCGGGGTAAGGCAAGGTTGTATCCCTTCCCCTCTCATGTTTTTCACTTGCCATTGACTAGTTTTTGAAATACGCAACCCCTGGAAAGGAAATCAAGTGGACAGAAGGAAACAGTCTCTAAGATCTGGATTTTGCCGATGACATCGTCGCTCTTGCAAGCACCACTCAAAATCTGCAGGTCTTGCAGACAATATCAGCAAGTTTGCAGGCAAATTGGCCTTATGATTAGGTCCAAAGAGACTAAAAACATGCTCACCGGTAAACACCAAGAGCCAACAGACGTTCTCATCGACCAAATACAAGTGGAAGAAGTAGAAAACTTCACATACCGAGGCAGCTCCATTAACAACGCCAGTGACCTGGACCATGAACTAAAGTGTCGTATTGGGAAGGCAACATCAGCGCTCAGTATGGAACAGCAAGAAATTCTCCCTTGGAATCAAATTGAAATTTTATAAACTCCAGTGTGTCAACGCTGTTATGTGGCTGTGAAACCATCGTCTGCGGACGGCGCCTCCACTGGCTGGGTCATGTCTTGAGATCACCCTCATCAAGACCTGCAAACCAGGCCATAAATGGACCCAGCAGGCCAGGCCAGAGAAAAAGAGGACGACCCAGGATGAGATGATGATAGACAGTGGAGAGAGACCTTAGACTCGTTGATAGAGAATGTAGTGACACTACCAGACACAGGCTGAGAACTGTCCACAGTGGAGTGCCTTGACTGCCTCATGCGTCGCAAGACGCGGGAGCATCCAAGTCTAAGTAAGTGGATCGTCAGTATATCCATGTTTGCAATTCCCAGAAGTGTCACCATGTCCGTTTAATTTGCAATCCCATGAATCGTCAGTATATCAGCGATGTTTACAATTCCCTGAGGTGTCACCATGCCTTTTTAATTTGCAATCCCATGAATCGTCAGTATATCAGCGATGTTTACAATTACCTGAGGTGTCACCATGTCTTTTTAATTTACAGTACCCTGAATCGTCAGTATATCTGCAATGTTTACAATTACCTGAGGTATCACCATGTCAATTTATTGACAATCACTTGAAATGTCACCACGTCAGTGTGTGTTCACTCTCATTCATGAGTTAAATGTAAGTGTTGTTGTTGACCCCCCCCCCCCCCCCCCCCCGGCACGTTGCTATTTCTGCGTTGCTCACAATATTCCTTGATATGTCTTTATGTCAGCGTAAATCACAACATCCTCATGTATCATTGCTATTAACTATCCCCAACACACACGCGCACGCGTGCGCACATGCTCTCTCTCTCACACACTCTCACTCACACACACACACACACACACACACACACACACACACACACACACACAAATGAATACAATGGCTCTTAACTCCTTACACTCTATGGGGGGCAATGCTCCATCCACATCGTGACTCCATGATGCCCACCTGCTGTCAGAAATATATCTCACATTGCAGTGATTCAGACCAGGAACTGCGGGACGGTAGGGCGTCACGCAGTGTAACTATTTTGACGGATGCCTTAAACAAATTTTATTGGTTGCTTTTTTCCCCCTGGCGCTGCCTGGATTCGAACCCCCAAATTTTAGATGGGTAGGCGTCTCAAGGCGTTCCTTTTCAGAGGGAGTCTTACTCACATCGATATTAAACACAGAGAGAGAGAGAGAGAGAGAGAGAGAGAGAGAGAGAGAGAGAGAGAGAGAAACTAGGATTTTGAAGGTGCTGGAAATTCTGCCGGTGTGTGGGTCTTGCGTCTACAGATCTCAATTTCTTCGTCTACACATTTAACAGATCGTTTGGCTGATGCTTAGAAGAGGTGGAAGAAGAAGGGGGTGTGTGGGGGGGGGGGGTAGGAGGGGAGGAAGGGACTTCATTCCATTCTAGCAGAGGGTAGGAAAAATCAATTGCTGACGTAAATAAATAAGCCGAAAAAGGTATATGATTGCTGTTCAGTGTATCACAGAGTGTAGTCCAGTTACAGAGCAGTGCCAAAAACCAAAGGCAGGTCTAAATTTTCACTGACGGTTCCAAGTCTGAAGATGGAGTGGCCTGTGCAGCCTATTGCCCTGGTGCTCTTTCTTAAATATTGTTAGTACGTATTCCTTCAGATGCTTCTGTTTACTCTGCTGAACTTACAGCTCTGGTTCTGGCATTGAAGATAATCTCTCAATCGACAAAGGACTTTCTGGTTTTGTCGGATTCGCTATCAGCTTTGGAGGCGATAGCTGGCCGTAACCTCCAGCATCCCGAACTTTTACAATTTTTTTTAACTTTTTACCTCCTTGAAAGCGGATGGTCACAACATTGTTCTGGCTTGGGTTCCTGGTCATGTTGGCATTGGAGGGAATGAAATGGCTGATCGTTTCGCCAAGAACGCCACAACAGGGAAACTGTCCAAAACATCTATCCCCTCCACATATCAAAAACCAAAGTTTAATGATTGTGCCAGAAACCTCTGGCAGGAGGATTGAAATACACACACGGGATAACAAACTCTTTCAGATCTGTCCAAACCTTGGAATACGCAAACGGATAACAAACTCATCCAGATCATCCAAACCTAAAAGAGTTCCTCTCATCCACGTCTGGTGGTCGTAAAGAAAAACTTGTCCAGAGATGTTCCGCCTGATGCAATCTTTGAATTCTTGAAAGAGATTAAATTTTTTCTTCGGATCTGAGATTTTACAGTGAAAAGATTTTTAACAAAATTTCGGATGGGTTTTTAGATGTATTGTAAAGTTGTGTGAATGAATGATTTGCGAGTTGATTTAACATGGTGACAGCCCTGATATGGCCCTTTACGGTCGGCTGGCCTATAAGCAACATTACTTTACCTTGCTATGTCTAGCTTCGACAATATTCAATCAATGCAATTGACGTCAATATATTTCTGCCAACACTTACGGTTTCTGTGGGTCTGACACGCTCTCTCTCTCTCTCTCTCCTTCTCTCTCTCTCCTCTCTCTCTCTCTCTCTCTCTCCCTCTCTCTCTCTCTCTCTCTCTTCTCTCTCTCTCTCTCTCTCTCTCTCTCTCTCTCTCTCTCTCTCTCTCTCTCTCTCTCTCTCAGAGAGAAATAAAAAGAAAAATAATATGATAACTGCCCCTCCCCAATCACTACTCTCTTTTTTCTCTCTCATAAATTATTCACATGTTTCTTTCAGACATTCCCCCAAATAACACACACACACAACACACACACACGACAACACAAAACACACACGACACAATTTTGTATCCCCATTGCATTACGTATCAAATAATAAGCCGAAAAATGAAAAGGTCATAAATTATTCACATGTTTCTTCAGACATTCACCCCACACACACACACACACACACACACACACACACACACACACACACACACACACACACACACATTTTGTAAGACACTCATAGAAACAACACAAAGAAGAGTGCGCACGCACTCGCACACACACACACTCGCAGCATGTGTTGTAGATCAAGGCTGTTGTGCATTTACCCAATCAATAGGGAGGCTCAATGGGCTACCCTTGTTCAGGGGATACAGATTAAGACATCATACTGCAAGCTTCCGACACCAACTTGTTCGTATTTGTGGTGGTGGAAGAGAAACCCACTACCAAGCTCAGTCTTAGGTGTTCTACGTCCAGCATGGCGTAAATACCATAGAGAGCAAAGTCGTACCTGTGAGCAACGAAAAAGTACGAAAGCATCTAATCCATTGTGAGGACGAGGAGAATGTATTCGGCCTCCTGAGCTGCATGAGTGAACTGCGTAACGAGGAAGATAGGCTGATGACCAGCTCAGTCAAAACATCAGTCATTTGTCTGTTAAGAGAATTGAGAGATCAGCGTGTGTCTCAGTGAGGCCTGTCAAGTTTTTTTTAATTCTTTGTTCTGACGGCTGATTGGAGTACCTCTTCACTGAGATGGCTGGGCACAAGGACATTCTTAGGGCATTGTTTTCTTCTACAGCATCTTCTCTACTGATCTGAAGCTTCGTGGCAGACTGGTCTCCAGTCTGCTGTTGGCCACGAGTGTGCAGACATAGGATTCAACATCCTCGACGAAAAGCATAAAGCCACGAATGCAGGTCACTGTAATTCTGATTTACTACTTGAAATACAGGTAAGCCTGGCTGGAAAGGTGTGTTTACACTCTGTGTGGATCAGCTGCTTTCATGTCGATCAAAAGCATGTGGGGAGGACATGACAGCTGTTCACCGTCGGAGTAAAACGTGTCTTGTCGGCACTCCGCACAAAATGGCTTGAGCACATTTTTTCCGATTTAGCGCAGCTGAGAGAAGAAATGTGCCACGGTTCAACTATATGTAAGTCTGAGTGAAAGATAACCACTGCAGCAGTTTGACTTTCAAAAGAAGGATTTTTATTATTACCAAAAGAATTTTCATTTCAACCTAGTCAAAACCTGGGAGAACGACTGTTTCACCAGTGTTGTAGTGTGCTGAAACTGTATTTACAAACTCCTGCCAATGTCAACGTCTTTCCCTTGGTAACAATATTCAGGTTAGTCACCTTATCATCACTATGGGCACCAAAAGGACAACACCAGGCGATCGAATCAGAGCAAAAAGATCTAACAATGTTTCAAGAGACAGTCAGTGAAGGTCCTACAATGGAAAAGTGCAGTCACCCTCACACTCAAGAAGAATATCTCAGGGAAGAAGTTTTTAGTACAGAACGTTCGTCAAGTAGTAAACCAAAAGCTGTGGACCAACAACAGCACAAAATAACAGACTTTCCCAGCAGTGTGGCATACAGCAATGAAAGAGCAGGTGAGGGTGCTCTAAATGAAATTCTTGAAAATAGTGACAATGTAGTTCCTGCCACTCTAAATCGTCTGGAAAGTTGTACGCAGATGGGAGAAGAGAGACAGAAAAAAATTGATACACAAATAAAAAGCATTGTCGGAAATGTTTGAAATAAAAAAAAGAAAATTTATACCTGAGGAAAAGGACAGAAGTACTGGAGAAGAAATACTGTGAGTTAACGGAAAAAGTCAACCGGCTGGAGAAAAAAAGTCAAGTAAGAAAAAGAACTTCGAAATACTTTAGAACAATACATACAAAAGGACAACTTTAAAATAATCAATTTGCCTGGGGATTCTAAAATGGAGACGTCAGAAGAGACCGAAATCAAAGTACTACACCTTATACAGAGAATACTTGGAGTCTCTTCTCTCTCACCCTGCCCACAGTAGTGTTTCACACCGAGTGGAAAAAAGTTTGTGCACAGACAGAACCTACTGGTCATACTTGGGCTAATGAACAGGAAAATCAAATCAGAAATATTTAGGCAGAGGAAAAAAACTGAGAAATGAAAAGTTACAGATCTACATAAACGAAGATCTCACCGAACTAAACTCGCAGAGACTGTTGTAAATGAAGAGGCACCAAGCAGTAGTTTTGGCCTGGTCTTTCAATGGAAAATTGTATTGCAAGTTGACCGACCAGCATGCTCTAACCATAGAAGACGGGGATAAGGGTAAAATCATCAGCCCTCACCCAGAGGTCTTAGGGTTCACAGGCAGACGGCGATCCGGATATGCACGCAGCATGGGGGAGGGGGAGCGGTCATGAGAGAAGGGACGTTGGAGAGGACAGGCCAGAGACAAGCATGTCCATCGTCTACCCCAGGAGGTTTTTAGCCACCCATCTACACAACCCAAGGACATTGTGTGTGGACAATCGACGACTGCTTGGATACACAGTGAAGAAAGACGGGCAACAGTATCAGATATAGAGACTGCTGGCTCTAGTGACTGTCAGACTGATGATAATATTGTGCAGACTGTCGCCCAGAGGACAACCAACTGTGGAGGCAGTCTATGGAAATCTCAAGACTACCAGCTCTGGAGACTGTCAGAGCAGTGACAGTGTTGTGCAGACTGTGTCACCAAAGGACAGCGGGAGGTGGATGGATTCTGTGGAAGACCTAATGACACTGATAATGATGTGGACTCATATGAAGTGGAAACTCTATCTTCATAAATCGTGCATTCCCAAGAAAAAGTAAGTCACTAACCCCCACCCCACCCCACCCCACCCCACCCCTTTGCCAATAACCGGAATAGAATTTTCGAATCCCACCAAGTGAAAAGATTTCCTGACCCTGTGCAATGAGTGACAATAATTGACTCTCTCTCTCTCTCTCTCTCTCTCTCTCTCTCTCTCTCTCTCTCTCTCTCTCTCTCATATCCATCTCCAAACACATCCTTTCCCAAGCACACAGGCACATGCGCGCGCGGGCGCGCGCACACACGCACATACACACACGTGCATGCACGCGCACACACACACACGCGCACATGCGCTCGCGCGCATGACGCACACGTGCACGCGTGCACGGCCACCACACACACACACACACACACACACACACACACACACACACAAAATGATTTATGAATTTTGATGTGCATAATACATCATGTGTGACTATGAGACATTGATTTCTTACTTATATTTTTTTTTCTCTATTTCACACTCATACGCACGCATACATACATGAACATGCGCGTATACACACACATGTACTCTGTAGTGACGCACGGTTTCTGCACACATCGGCGAGTGCTAGGGCCTCATGTTAACAGGAGACAGTTCAGCCCCAGCATGGCGACGACAGAACAGCCATAGACGATAACAACAGCTAGCACGGCTTTGACAGTACCACTGCTGGGCCCGGAGACTGACAGAAAGACAGTGACTGTGGGATAGACTCAACTTGGTAGTTCATGCAAGTGAAGGGCTTTGGAAAGAATCCTGACGAAACCTCTAAGCCAGAGTCTGACTGACGTAAGGTAGAGTACGTGTGTGTAAATGTGCAAGTGCTTGGTATATAAACAAACTTCTTCGGAAGTGTAGGGGAAACACTTTAACCCTCTGTCTCTCTCTGTTTTTCTCTGTCTCTCTACATCTGTCTCTTCTCTCCTCTCTCTCTCCCCCCTCCTCTCTCTCTCTCTCTCTCTCTCTCTCTCTCTCTCTCTCTCTCTCTCTCATCTCTCTCTCTCCTTATGCGACCTTAGATATATTGTTAATGTGGCTGATGGTATTGCATATTGAGAATTGTGTTTCTTTTATCTTTATTGTACAAAACGAGTTAAGAAATATGACGATGTACAAAAAATGAGGTATAGTAAATCATTTAAGGTTTTGTTTTTTTTTTTTCCTTTAGGGAGCCTTATTGCAAACTTGGCCCTGATAAAACGCAGGCTTGGAGACATGTATTAATACTCACGCTCACAGCGTTTGTTAGTACATCAGCAGAATTTAATAATTGGACAAGTATATTTCACTTTTTGATATAGGTGTGATAGTATGTGTCAGTCATTGCGCTCATTTATGTTTGTCACACTTAGAAACTGTTGTGAGCGCTTTTTATTCGATTGTGCCCTTGTTTTTTTTTATTTAACAAATGCACGCTCACACAATATATCACGTGCGTATGCTCACCTGCCTGCACACCCTTACCCAATCTATCTGTCTGCCTGCCTGCTCTCTCTCCTCTCTCTCTCTCTCTCTCTCTCTCTCTCCTCTCTCTCTCTCTCATCTCTCTCTCTCTCTCTGTGTCTTTCTGTCTCTCAGCTCTCTCTCTCTCTCTCTCTCTCTCTCTCTCTCTCTCTCTCTCTCTCTCTCTCTCTCCTCTCTCTCTCTCTCTCTCTGTCCTCTCTCTGTGGCTCTCTTCTCTCTCTCTCTCTCTCTCTCCTCTCTCTCTCTCTCTCTCTCTCTCTCTCTGCGCCTCTCTGTGTGTGTGTGTGTGCGCGCGCGCGCGCGCGCGCGCGTGTGTGTGTGTGTGTGTGTGTGTGTGCGTGTGTGTGTGTGTGTGCTCGCGCGTGCACACCAACATTGATAAACCATTAGAGTGTTTGATTTTTTTGTCGAGTCAAAGCGTCTTTTTCAAGTTCCCATTTCTTTCTCTCTTCAGTCCAAATCTACACACACATTGCTAGAACATATTTATCATGTGTGCATTGAGTGTCATCATGATAATTTACATTTAATGAAGCATTTGTTGTGTGTGACAAATGTGTAATGAAGTTTATAATAACTGTAAACATGATCATGGCATGGGTCATGTTAGACACGCGTAAATATTCATGCTTACAAACACAAACTGAATCGATCCCATAGGCAAATCATTAGGATTAGGATTATAAGGTGTTGTGTGTGTGTGTGTGTGTGTGGTGTGTGTGTGTGTGTGTGTGTGTGTGTGTGTGTGTGTTATGTGTGCATATTAAGACTGTTGTTGTTCCCTTTTCTTCGTGTATGTTTTCTTTCCTGTACACATATACTGGAAAAACAGATGCATGTACCTTTAAGCGTTATGACGATGATGTGCAGAAAAATATGTGTGCATGTGATGTATAGTAAGTGCCTATTAAGCTTCTTAATCACATTTCTAAAAAAAAAAAATGGTCCTGCAAAATAGAGATCTGTGGGCAGGTATGTCTGTCTGCCTGCCTGTCTGTTGCATACTTTTGTGAGTTCACTCATAAAGGCTAACCAATGGTACACGAGGTGTTTTTTGATTTTTTTTTTTATGTGTACGTAACACGAAGCTTTACATTTGACACGCTTTCAAATTGTACCCTAAATCGACCGTGCCCCCCCCCCCCTCTCCTTTTTTAAATCTTTTATTTTTTTTAATGAGTTTTTAATGCGTGCACATATTTTTAATGAGTTTTTAACGAGCGCACAGTGGCGCGCGCACGTGCATTTTTCGCCTGTGTTGTTTTGTTTGAGATTGGGGAGCTTTTGGGAGTGGGTGTGGGGCGGATGAATGGGAGACAGAAGGAAATTCAAAGAAATATTCAGTCAGCCCTGTTTCTGAAGTAGACCATCTTCTTTCACTGTGCTGGATATAAAAAAAGGCGACCACGTTTTCTTTTTTTTTTTTTTTCTATTGTCCCTCATCCTCTTTTCTATTTTCCCCTTACTTCTTACTTCTCCTGTCAGCCCCCCCCCCCCCTCACTCTGTCTTATTTTTCAACAACTGTCCCCCCCCCCCCCCCCCCCCCCCCCCCCCCCCTCCCCCCAATGTGCCTTCTACTGGAAGATTGGAAAAGAATTACTCTGAAACATTTGATTTCATTTTAATCAGTCCATTATCATTCGAAAAACGAGCATCATTGATTTTATGTACACAAATGTGTGAGATTCTGACATCTGAGGGACAGATCACTTGAGTTATAACTTTCTTTTTCTGGGTCAAAGTCTTATTGAGAAAATAATCCAGACAGTGGAATGGCGATGTTTGTCACTTAGATATTTGATGAAAATTTTTCTCATACCAGTTCCATTTCGTAAGTTTACATACACACATACACTGCACATACGTTCCACACAGACACACAGACATGGACAGATGAACGGGCTGCGTGCACGTGCATGTGCGCACATTCACACATTTACTCACACCGCCCCCCCCCCCCCTCGCCCCCACCCCATCCCCGTGCGCGCAAATACTCTCTCTTTCTCTTTTCTCTCTCTGTGTCTCTCTATCTCTCTTATATCGCTGCTTGGGCGAGTGCCTTTTTCTTCGGAATGCCTCCATGGAGGCTAGGTTGGTTGGGAGGGGGAGTGGGTGCTTTATGTAGATAGGGGTGAGGATCGAAGTTTTTTTTTTTTTTTTTTTTTTTTTTTTTTTTTTTTAGGATGTGGAGGTGACTGCTTGAAAGACTCTCTAACGATACATTTTGCTTCATGTTGCGCACGTGACACACTATTTGACGGCTAGTATCTATTTTCCATGAATGTACGGTCCGGGTGGCTATTTATGAACAGCACTCAAGTTGATACTTTGCATGCTGAGCACGTCTCTTTTTTTTGTTTTTTGCGAACACTGTTTATTTTGTGACATTTCTGTTTTAATATACCGAAGTATTTTCTTTTTTACCTTATGGAATGTGTTTCTGATACTGCCAGTCTTTGCTTTATATGCGCGGATTAGCACTATAGATTCAACCCGTTTGATTAAATATCATGTCTCAAACTCTTTCAGTTTGTACTGTTAACTGTTAAGGGAGAGGAAAAGAAAAGAAAGAGATGTTTTTCACACTATTTAAGACACAAAGGACACAATACCTTTTTGCTCCAGGACACACATTTAAACCCTGACATGGATGAATATTACAGATCAGAATGGGGATACCTGAGCTATTTTGCTTCGTATAATGCTAATTCAAGAGGTGTTGCGGTCCTATGTAACAATGATTTCGAATTCAAAATAAATAAAGTGTACAAATATCTCAATGGAAATTGCACGTTCATCTCTATGATCTTTATGGGCAAGGACTTTTTGATTATAAATGTTTACAGCCCCAATAGAGACAGCCCAGAATTCTATCAAAAAATTGAAGAACACATTCAGGAATGATTGGAAATTAGTATTGAACCCAAGTATTGACTATGATAATCATAAACATACTAACAATCCAAAGGCAAGATAGAAGACAGTTAACTTGGAGAAGATCCCAACCTAGGCAACAGAGCCAGTTAGACTTCTTTTTGATAAGCGAACAGATGATGTCAGACATAGCATACTGTGAAATAATCCCAGTCTACAGAAAAAAATACTCAATGGTAGTACTGAGATTTAAGAACCCTACTGAAGATAAAGGTAGCAATTTTTGGAAATTTAATTGTTCATTACTAGAAGACTCTAAATATGTCATTGAAATTAATCATGTCATTAAAGCAACAATACAATACAAGAGTATGCAGTGGCATATGACGACAATCCAGAGTTTGACCAAGCACAGCTGAGGCAAATAGAATTTACAATATCACAGCAACTTTTCCTTGACGTTCTATTGATGAAAATTCGATCACAAACTATAGCATATTCCATTCGAAAAAAAAAAAACAAACACAAGAAGAAGAAGAAAAAAAACCAACTCATAATCCATACATTAGAAAGAAAACAAATGAAAAAATCGTCCGAAAATATAAATGAACTTAAATTGAAAAATGAAAAATTAAAAGCTATTAGACTTTTAATTATATTTTAATGGAAGGCATTCTGATAAGATCTAGAGCTAGGTGTTTTTTTCTCAAGGTAAAAAGATCATAGATTACTTTTGTGGTCTAGGGAAGCGAAATTGTGTCAGTAAACAAATGATTAAATTGATAGATAGGCATTTAACAAATACTAAAGACATTATAGGTGAAGTGAATAACTTCTACTGTCAATTACATGAAAGAGGCCACAAGCAGAAGAATGTAACATCGACGAGCTTATAGAAGAGCTTCCCGAACTTGATCATGACGTTTCAGTTACTCTGGAAGGGAAAATTACAGTAGAAGAAGCAACCACAGCTCTAAAAACATATGAAAAATAATAAAAGTCCAGGAAGCTATAGATTCACATGCGAGTTTTTCAAATTCTTCGGGAAACAGAAGAGGATGTTTGTAGTTGGGTCACTTAATGAATGATTGATAGAAAAGAAATGTCTGTGACTCAGAAAGAAGGAATTACAGTATGTATTCTCAAAGCTGATAACTCTAAGGAATATGCCAGAAACCGGCGACCTATCACATTAATGGATGTCGTATATAAAATTGGGTCAGCTTGCATAGCAGCCAGAATAAAATAAGTTCTTCCAAGTCTAATCAGTGAAGAGCAGACAGGTTCATCCATGGAAGATTTATCGGGGACAACATCAGACTATATGATTTGATATACCATCCAAATAAAGAACATCTTCCGGAGTTAATGTTATGTGTTGACTTCAAAAAGCCTTTGATACCATTGACTGGAATTTTATGTTCAAAGTACTTAAAGCTTTTGGCTTTGGGGATAATATGTGTAATTGGATAGCAACGTTATACAGAAATACTAAAGCCACTGTAATCATAAATGGACAAACATCATATTGGTTTAAAATCAGTAGGGGTTGTAGGCAGGGTGATCCTATTTCACCATACGTATTTGTTTTATGTGTTGAAATTTTGGCAAACATGATCCCCCCCCAGAGCACAAATACCAAGGGAATAGTTGTAGATCATATTGAACATAAAATTGCACAATTTGCTGATGACAGTTTTTTTTTTTCAAAATGGAGATCGATTATCTTTTGAAGAAACTATAAAGATCTGGATAAATTTGGTAAGTTATCAGGTCTGAATATGAATTGTGAAAAGACATCTGCTATTTGGCTAGGACGTGAAAGAAAGTCAGCAAAGAAATATATGCCACATCTTAAGATGGAATGGGATTCTCCGACATTAAGATTTAGGAATGGCTTACAGTAGAGCTCACAGATTGCATGTTTGAATTTTACTGAAAAGTTTCGGAAATAAGTTATACAGAGTTTGGGTTAAACGAATTCTAACGCCACTAGGAAGGATAACAATTCTGACATCTTTAATAATGTCTAAAATCGTGTATTTATGGACACTTCTATCGAATCCACCGGACGAATTCTTGGTGGCATCACGTCGTCTATGTCTAAAGTCTAAAGTTCGTATGGAATAATAAACAAGTAGAATTAGTAGAAAGACTGCATGGAAAAGAATAGATAAGGGAGGCTTTGGATTTCCAGATTTAAACTGTTTGATGCAAGCTTTGAAATTAGGATGGATTTATAAGGAAACTGAGGACAACAAATCATAAATGGAAAAGATTGTAACTTTTTTTTTACCCGAACGTACAAAAACTAGATCAACTCGGACTGAACTGCCTTGTCACTCGGGACGAGAAAAAAAACCTGTTTTTGGAAGGACACGTTTAAAGCTTATACAATATTTTTTCACTAAAGTAAAACCCACTAACTCGTCTGAAACTCTAGCAGAGTCATATTTTTCAGTAACAGAGTACATATAAATAGCATTTTAGTACATAAGAATGACGGGATTAATGAAAATGTATGTAATATTGGAAATATGTGCAAAGAAGTTGGTAGTTTACTTGACCTATGCTGAATTTATCGACAAGTACAAGGTAAGGACTAACTTTCTAAGTTATGCAGCACTTACAAAAAGAAAAAAACTCTTTATTAACACACTGAACATTCGTGTGGAAAATAAGGAAAAATCTAAGGATTCCAAAACTGTACACATCTTAAATCGGTGAAAAAGGGTAGCACGATTATATTATGATATCCTTGTAGAGGACGATTCAAAACCAAGATGCTGCCATAAATGGAATTATAAATTGAATTCAGAAATCAACTGGCAAAAAAAACGTTTCAACTAATACAAGAGATTCACGAAACAAAGTTGAAATGGCTTCAGATGAGATTTATACATAGAATCCTACCAACAAATGTAGTTTTGATGTGCAGGGGTGTCAAATCTGATAACAAATGTACATTTTGTCAGCAAGAAAAAGATAGCATGGAACATTTGTTCTGGAGATGTATACACGTGAATGCTTTGGGGAACAATTTAAAAAAGTAATTAAGGAAAGATGTATACATATAACTTCTTTCTTTTAAAAAAAAATAATACTGTTTGGACATGACACAGATTTTTAAATCTGACAGAGTGTAAAACTTTATCCTGCTGTTTGCTAAATCCTATATTTACAAATGCAATTTAAAAAATGAATTTCCTCATGTAAATGCGTTCAATAGATTATCAAAAGGACAGGCTTAAAAATAGAAAAGTACATCGCTTATGTTAACTTTAACATGTAAAGTTTGACACTCACTGGCATAATTATAAAGAATTAATTGAAAGTCAAGAAACGTAAACACAAAAACATATGCTTTATTTAAAAAAATCAAAGCAAAAGAAAAAATAACAAAACAAGAAAAACTCCAAGCCAGTTAAAAGTATGCATACATGGTGTCTGTGTATTCATTAAAAATTTATTCTTGGTACACTATTTTTTTTAAAATTTAGCATCAGTTGTCAGATCAATGGAGCACCTAAGACGGTGACATTTTTTTTTTTGTTGCTAAGGCCGAAATCCACCTCTACATTTTTTGGTGCTTCACACTATCCTCTTCATCTGCAAAAACAAACAAACAAACAAACAAAAAAAAAAAAAACAAACAAACAAACAAACCAAAAAAGGAAAACAGGGAAAAATTTTCACTACTCTTTTTTTTCCTTCCCCCACCCCCCACCCCTCCCCACCCCCCCCACCCCCACCCCCACCCCACCCCAATCAATCCTTTACACACCATGCATTATCTGTATGTTTTTCTCACAAATGGACACTTTTTGCTTATTTTAGTGTTTTGGCGATTGATACAAAGTGTCTGGTTTGTTAGTGTTCTAATGTGTGGTGTACTGGCACTCTCACTGAATAATGTGCTGCTTATATAAGAGAACAAGAGAAATGAAACAAAAGACTTCATCATTTTCTTTTCTTACGGTTTTTTTCCCCCTGGAGAGAGAGAGAGAGAGAGAGAGAGAGAGAGAGAGAGAGAGAGAGAGAGAGAGGTGGAAGAGAGAGAGGGAGGGAGAGAGAGAGAGAGAGAGAGAGAGAGAGAGGGAGAGAGAGATCAACATAGAAAGACAGACAGACAAACAGACAGACAGAGACAGGCAGAGAGACAGACAGAGGTGGCATCGTAGATATGTATGTAAAATGTGTTAAAACTCAGCTCATCACTTGGCTTTTCTCCAATAACTGCAGCCTCCCGCTTCCCCCCCCCCCCCCCCCTTCTTTTTTTCTCCCCTTTCCTTTTCCTCCTCCTTTCCCTCATCTTGCGTCAGCACTTGCTTACCATGTCAATTTTTTTCTTCCATTTACCGATGTACATTTGTATGCAAAATTAACAAAAAAAAAAAAAAAAGAAAAAAAAGAAAAAGAAGTTGAAGAAGGCTTATAAAAGCTACAGAAACGCGCAACAAACTTACAGAAGTGTGATGAATGCGAATGCAATAGTGATCGTAGAAAAAAAAAAAAAAAGGTGCAAAGCATATAAACGTACTCCAGTTTATCCTGAGCACGCGTGAGATATTCATAAAGAGGAAAAACCGTCTTAGGCTGGTGTAACCGTTCGTAATGGCTATTCTGGTAAACATCTGTGACCTGTAATGAACATACGTACAAATTTTCAGAAAGATCAGCTAAGTGCTTTCTGAGATTTTCCATAAAGAAGAAAACCATTATGGGCCATTAGTAACAGCTATAACGGTAAACTTAAACATCGGGCATCATCCGTGACCCATGATGAACATACCTACAAATTTCAGAAACATCAGCCACATACTTTCTAAGGTATTCCATTAAAAAAGAAGAACGGTTATGGGCCGTTATAACCGTTAGTAAATAGCTATAATGGTTAAACTTAAACATCGGGCATCACCCATGATCCATAATGAACATACCCACAAATTTTCAGAAAGATTAGCCAAGTATTTTCTGAGATATTCCGTAAAAAAAAAAAAACCATTATAACCGTTAGTAATGGCTATAACGATAAACTAAAACGTCGGGCATCATTCGTTGCCTATAATGAACATACTTACAAATTTTCAGAAAGATCGGCCAAGTTCTTTCTGAGATATTCCATAAACAAGAAAAAACCGTTATGGGCAGTTATAGCCGCTAATAACGGCTATAAGAGTAAACTAAAACATCGGGTATCATTCATGACCTGTAATAAACATACCTACAAATTTTCAGAACGATCGACAAAGTGCTTTCTGAGATATTCCATAAAGAATGAAAAGTGTCATGGGCCATTATAGCCGTTAGTAACGGCTATAATGGTAAACTGAAACATTGGGCATCATCCATAAACCATAGTGAACATACCTCTAACTGGTAATTTTCACAAAGATCGGCCTAGTACTTTCTGAGATATTCCATAAAGAGAGAAAAGCCGTTACAGGCCGTTACAACTGTTAGTAACCGCTATAATGGTAAACTAAAACATCCGGCATCATCCGTGACCCATGATGAACACACCTGCTAATTTCCACAAAAATCGGCCGAGTACTTTCTCTGAGATATTCCATAAAGGTGAAAAACCGTTACAGGCCGCTACAGCCGTAAGTAACGGCTATAACGGTAAACTAAAACATCGGGTATCATCCATGACCCATAATAAACATGCCTACAAATTTTCAGAAAGTTCGGCCCAGTAGTTTTGTCTGGAGCAAGTGGAACACATTTTGACCACAGACGGATGGACACACACACACACACACACACACTCTCTCTCTCTCTCTCTCTCTCTCTCTCTCTCTCTCTCTCTCTCTCTCTCTCTCTGCGTCCCTGTTCTAACCTGTAGTGACCATTACCCAATTTGTGTCACATGGTCCAAAAAAGGAGTAAAAATCCCCAAAACGGGACACAAGACAATAACCTACCGTTGCTTTACAAACTTTAACGACCAAGACTTTCTGCATGACTTGCTTAACTCAAATCTTTTCAGTTTTTTGACATAACTGATCCAGATCTTGCTGTTGAATTTTGGATCAAAACATTTACAGAAATATATGATAAACACGCCCCTTTAAAAAACGATTAGAGTACGGCATGATCCTAAACCGGCATGGTACACTAAAGAGTTACAGGAGGCAGGTTACCTTAGAGATCTGCTTAAACAACATGGCTATGAAGAAGAATCTCTAGAAAACTGAGAAATGCAATAAATTCACAGAAGCGCAGAGAAAAAAACAAAATATTATCGAGAACTAATATCATCAAATCAGAACCCAAAATTAGTATGGAGAGCTATTAACGAGCTTACAAACAATAAATCTTCTTCTTCAAAATCAACTGTAATTAAAGACATCTCTGTCGAACAGCTAAACACGCACTTTTGCACTATAGCTAATAAAATTGTCACGACAGACAGATTCCAAATCAAACGATCTTCAAAAACTGAAACAATATTGCCAAGATAAAAACATCACGTCTGAACTTTATATTCCACCAATAACAGTCTTTGAAGTTTATCACTACCTAACGCACCTAAAACAGTCAGGTACCTGCGGGGTGGATGGCCTAGACGGGAAAATCCTCAAACTATCAGCTCCAGCAATTACAGATACATTAACATACGTCTTCAATTTATGCATAGACAAAAAATCATTTTCCCGACAGTTTCAAAAAAGCAAAAGTCATCCTATCCACAAGGCAGGTGACAACTCAGACCCTGCAAACTACAGACCAATCTCAATCATTTCCTCTATTTCCAAACCTTTGGAAAAACACATGAACAAAACACACACTACACCACCTTAATACATACCATTTGCTTCATCCAAGACAGTCCGGGTTTCGACACAACCATTCATGCCACACAGCCTAATCAACTTAGTTGATGACTGGCTAAATAGCATTTAACAACAACAGATATTGTGGTGTCCTATTCATCGATTTCAAAAAAGCATTTGATGTGATAGACCATAACCTCTTCTTAGAAAATTAAAATTGTATGGCTTATCCACAAAAACTCTTAAGTTTTTTCAATCATATCTCGCAAATAGGCAACAATGTGTGAAAATCAATACAACTACCTCTTCATTTCAAACACTTTCCTATGGCGTCCCACAAGGCTCTATCCTGGGTCCCTTACTGTTCACAATTTACATCAATGATCTACCACTCCATATCACATCCGCGCATGTGAACTCTTTGCAGATGATACAACAATACACACAAATCATTCTGATGTTACTGTTCTTGCACAAACTTTACAAGAAAGTGCGAATGACCTCGTAAAATGGACTGAACTAAATCACATGTCGCTTCACCC
>JADBJO010013671.1:32500-35000 GCA_016801955.1 Conus betulinus
ATTGTACAAGTAGTCTGGTGTCACAGAAGGGAAAGTGAGAGGTGCATGTGGAAATATATGTAGTCTGTCTCCTTGTGTGTTCAGAATGCGTGTATGTTGTTTGTATTAACTTCACTTCCTCTCACTCACACCTTGCGACAACAGACCAGTCAGGTATGGAGGAGTTTACACATTTAGTGCACAATGAGGATGAGGGGGCAAAGGACGACTTCCCTTATCTTACTAAGTAATAACATGTACTAGGGATGTCACCCAGCAAATGGGGTGAACAAATAAATCAATCTCCCCTCAGTGGCACTAGGCAGATTCCATCCACCTGCTGGTTCAAAACAAGTACATAAAACACTTTCCTTTCAGCTGAAGACTCATAAATAAAATGTAGATGGTAGTTATCATATATATTTCTGCTGTCAAAGACACACAGGTATATTGTCAATCTTTCAGGTATATTGCTTATTTGACTAATAGGTCTCTCTCAATGACAGAACATCAATAGATTTCACAACTCCCACATGCCTTTACCCAACACATACCCAAATCCTGATTCTTTGCACAATCAGAAATACATCTATTATCTCAAAGCATGTCATCACATATTACAAACGAGCTCCAGATTCATCCTGAAAATAATGATTTCCTGAAACATAAAATAGTTATACAGGATAAATATAGGCTGCTGACACAAAAGCAACTTGAAAAGCAATCCTTGACCAATTCTGGAAAGGCGCTGTCAGGGAAAAACCTGTACACACATACTAGAAAGAAATATATACTCCGACCTTATTCCTGCCGTGAGGAGGGAAGGAAGCGTGGCGGTAGTCTGTACTGCAGAAGACAACGCACCACAATAAAAAGTCCAATCTCATGTGCTGTGCACAGAGGAGAAAGAAGGTCACTGAGTCAAAAGTAGCCCACTCCTGCGACTATGCACCAGGAGGGAAGATGAAAGAAGCTGCCCGGTGGTAACGCAGCTTTTTTCAAAAGAAAGAGGACCGCCGAACTGGGTCAGGCGAGGGGGGGGGGGGGGGGGGATGTCGGCTGCTACCACTCAGGGAAGTGGGAGGCAGCTCAAGGACAGCCCGCAGCGCTCACCAGGGTGGATCCTCGTACCGGTCAAGACATTACATTATAGCGGCACCGTGATACAATAATCCCTTCCAGGGGGGATTAAAGAAGAATCAAGGCTCTGGACAGCGAGCGACAGGAACGTCTGACAGCGGCAGTGGTCGGTATTCGTCTGTTTGAGACTGAGAAGAGTTCACTGACCGAAAAAACTGTAAGGGAGGTAATCCTGGTCCCTTACATAATTATACAAGCGGCCGATGCGCTGATCGTGCCTGTGACATCTGGGCTAGTACCAACACCACGAAAAGGGAAAATCGGGACTCCAAAAGCACCCGCAACATTCTTCACGGCAGGAGGCAGCAAATCATGGCCAAGAACAACAGTACCACTTGGAACATGCAGGCAGAGTTTGCTGGATGGGGCAGATGACTGGAAGTGCACTGCAGACCTCCCAGAATGGAAGAGTCACCCAGGGATCATCAGCAAGAGTGGCATGAGACCAGACATAGTAGTCCACTCTCAGTCAACCAAGCAGCTGATCATGATCGAGCTCACAGCGCCATATGAGACCAGTATGGAGGCAGCTCAAATCTGCAAGGCTGAAAAGTATGCTGATCTGGCAAACAGCCTGAGAAGAGAAGGCTATCAGGTCAAAGTCCTCACTGCAGAAATTGGAGCTAGGGGGTTTGTAGGAACGTCTGCATACAGCCTCATGAAACAGCTCTCAGTTGCAGGAGGAAAAAAACCAGAACCCTGAAAGCAGTGGCAGAAGCAGCAGAGAGGTGTTAAGCTGGATCTGGTCAAGGAGGAACAAATGTGACTTCATAAGGCTTAACTTATATCAGGTGTCCCAGTGGCTCAGTGGTTAGAGTGCGAGTCATTAAGTGGAAAATGAGTATGTCCAGAGAGTCGTGGGTTCAAATCCCAGCCATGGCTCATCCCAAGAATGGAAAAGAAGGGGCAGCAGAGGGACATCCGGAGTCATGAACTGGGTGTGGCCCAACCCCGCTAGAATGTCAGGAGATAAGGGCCGAAACACTTGCTTGAAGGGGGCTTCTGTTCTGAGGACTCTCTGCTGCCACGCTCTCCACGAGTTTCTTTCTACTACTGCACGTTTTTCTTACAAAACCCAGTTATTGTGAATTGCAAGTCCGTTTATTTTGAGAGTTATGGGGACCAAGGTGGTTATGGTTCCAACATAGTAGGGCTTGGTATCAAGCCATAGTCAATGTAAAATTTTTTTTTTTTTTTTTGCTTTGTATTTTTTCCCCAATTTTGATTGAGAGATGTGACTGCACAGTTGGCCCGATTACGTGAATACCCCGCAGTTCGATGATATGTGTGTGAAATCTGTAGACAAGCCGAGATCCTCTCCCATAGTATTTTTCTTTATTTACAGTATACTTGCGCTAGATTCTAACTATATGTCTGTGTT